>VMKM01001279.1:0-160376 GCA_008360985.2 Macquaria ambigua | reverse complement strand
GTATATATACATACATACATATACACCGATCAGCCATAACATTATGACCACCTGCCTAATATTGTGGTCCCCCTTTTGCTGCCAAAACAGCCCTGACTCGTCGAGGCATGGACTCCACTAGACCTCTGAAGGTGTGCTGTGGTATCTGGCACCAAGACGTTAGCAGCAGATCCTTTAAGTCCTGTAAGTTGCGAGGTGGGGCCTCCATGGATCGGACTTGTTTGTCCAGCACATCCCACAGATGCTCGATTGGATTGAGATCTGGGGAATCTGGTGGCCAAGTCAACACCTTGAACTTGTTGTCATGTTCCTCAAACCATTCCAGACCCATTTTTGCAGTGTGGCAGGGTGCATTATCCTGCTGAAAGAGGCCACTGCCATTAGGGAATACCGTTTCCATGAAGGGGTGTACTTGGTCTGCAACAATGTTTAGGTAGGTGGTACGTGTCAAAGTAACATCCACATGAATGGCAGGACCCAAGGTTTCCCAGCAGAACATTGTCCAAAGCATCACACTGCCTCTGCCGGCTTGCCTTCTTCCCATAGTGCATCCTGGTGCCATGTCTTCCCCAGGTAAGCGACGCACACGCACCCGGCCATCCACATGATGTAAAAGAAAACGTGATTCATCAGACCAGGCCACCTTCTACAATTGCTCCGTGGTCCAGTTCTGATGCTCATGTGCCCATTGTAGGCGCTGTCGGGTCAGCATGGGCACCCTGACCGGTCTGAAGCTACGCAGCCCCATACGCAACAAACTGCGATGCACTGTGTGTTCTGACACCTTTCTGTCAGAACCAGCATTAACTTTTTCAGCAATTTGAGCTACAGTAGCTCTTCTGTTGGATTGGACCACATGGGCCAGCTGTCACTCCCCACGCGCATCAATTAACCTTGGCCGCCCATGACCCTGTCGCCGGTTCACCAGTTTTCCTTCCTTGAACCACTTTTGGTAGGTACTGACCACTGCAGACCGGGAACACCCCACAAGAGCTGCAGTTTTGGAGATGCTCTGACCCAGCCATCTAGCCAAATCTGTGCAACCTAGACGCCCCTCCAGTGCTTCGTGGCTGCAGAGCAGAGCGCCCCAGGCTTCAGAGGCAGCTGCAATGCCGTCCAGCAGCGGGAAGAGAGGCTAGTACACCACACCAAAAGTTATTCCCCACTGTTTGTCATCATGCCTCTTTGCCACTCGTTGTTACGAGCGCCATGGCATCGAATGAGCCTGAAGCTCTGTGTAGAGCTGGGACATGCTGTTTTGTACTATACACTGCTGTAGGCAAAGGAGGTATATAGTTTCAGGATTTTCCGCCATTAAATCAGGCTTTCACCGTCTGAAGGGACGTGTATGCACTTCTGCTCTTATAGCTTAGCCAATACGAATGCACCATCTCTCCAAAATAACCTGTGATAGGCTAAAGTCTACCGTCACAGGCTAGATTTTCTGAAGCCTGAAAACAGAGCCAAGGGGTAGGGGGCTGAAGTAGAGGAATTACAATATGCTGCACGGTTAATATGTCATTTTTGCCCAATGATGCCAAAAGAAAACTGCCTACCCAACCTTTAAGTACATTGAGAGCAATGAAAAACTGGAGTAAAATTTCTTGAATGTGTTCACATACCTGGCCAACAAAGCTGATTCTGATTCTGATTAATTTGTTACTGTACGGCAGTATCATTTTACTGTTACTGGTACCTTTATTCATGATTTTGCAATCTATTGTTTTATGCAAACTGCTTCCATACATTACCTCTTGAGTTCTGTTATTATAAAGGTCATACGCAGAAAGGGAGACATAGGGACACAGAGACAGAAAGAAAGACTGACACAGATGAGAAACAATAAAAAAAAAATTACCTTTGGGAAGCTGTCTTTATTTGTTTCACACATCAACAGAACAGCCCCTCTGACATGTGAAGGAGCCTCTGCCACTTTACTGCCACTTCCTTTCAGATCCCTTGAGCAACAGATCACAACCTCTGACTCAAAATACAAGGTTTCTGAGGTACACCTATTGTGTATGTGTGTGTGTGTGTGTGTGTTTTTGACTCGTTTTCATGATGGCTGCGAACAACCTTTCCCCAGCACCAGTAATGAGTGTGTGTGTGTGTGTGGTGGTGCTGTGTGTACCATGGTAAAGTAGCAGTGAGACTACGTGTGTGTGTATGGGTGAATATTGTGGTGGTGAGTTGTGTGAATGTGGTTTTGTGTGTGTTGGGGGGGGGGAGTCAAGGTGCAGTGGAGCAGATAGCTCAGCTCTATGCATACTAAAACCACCATTGCCACCGGCAGCAAAGATAGAGCTGGGGGGTGGAGGGGGGAGGGTGTACGGGTGGTGGTGGTGGGGAGGGGGGTGTGGGAGAGAGGAGAGGGAAGGAGGGAGCGACATATCACCCCAGGGAGCCCCTTCCTTATCGCACCTCTCGGCTAAGTTTATCTGATTAGACATGACCAGGAAGACAGAGGTAGAGAGAGACAGAGAGGTAGAGGAGAGAGAGAGCGTTTGAGAGATGTAGAGTATTGATGATTGGTGGTGATGGTCAAATTTCTCTTCCATTCAACCACACTCAGTGGCATCACATCAGAGATTTGGGGTGATGTAGAACACTGCTTTTGTGTTCTGGTCATCTAGATTCAAAAGGTTTCACTTCTTCACACTACCCCAGGGTTCGTACAGCTCTTTAATAGTAAAATTCAAGCACTTTTCAAGCACGTTCAAGGCCAAAGATTTCCAGACTCTCAAAGCCTTTAATTGTTACTATAAATGCCAGGAGACAACAAACAAATATGATGACGGGATCTTTTCATTTCAAATATTATAAGATTTTTTGCTTACGAGTGAGATGTTGAAGAGATGATGAAACACCAGATTATGTTGAAAATCAAGCATTTTCAAGCAGTATATTCGAATTCAAGCATATTCCTAACTTTGAAAACATAACAGTTAAAATTAAGCCTTTTCCAGACTTTCAAGACTTTGTACAAACCCTGCTAACCCACAATGTCAATCATATGTCAGTGTACTTCTGATCTCTATAAACAGATCTCTGCATATGAATGCAGAATCTGTAGGCAACAGATAAGATTTTGGTACCGGAAGCATTCTGGTTTCCGTTTGTAGTCTCAGTAGTAGACCAATCACATGTGAGCGGGCTTTGGTTGCATGCAGGTAAACAGTCCATGTGGAGAGCAAAAGAGACGAAATGCATTGGCTGAAATGCAATCTTGCCATTGTGTCATTCAGTTATCATACCCTCACCTGTTTCACTTGTGTTGTAACATTCTGTACTTTTTCTATTTGCCCCTGAGGAAGCATGAAACATTGGGCTTTGGGTAACCCTCAGAGAAAAGTGTAAAAAGAGTTACTGAAAGTGTCAATGAAAAATTATTTTCAGGTCAAATCATGGGTCTCCTGAATATCTTACAGCACACTATGGATTGCTCAAAGGTATAGTTCCATGGACTATTTTTCAGACTGAAAGTGTTGGATCTGGGGGCAGCAATTTGCTGCATTTTTAACTCACATTTAGATGTCAGCACTGATATGAACTCTTCCTTCCTTCCTTCCTGGATATGACAAGCTTGGGAATGTGTTGTGATTTATAAACAACAGTGGAAGAGGTATTTATATCCCTCACATCAGTAAAAGTTAAAAAAGTTAATTATACCTGTAAAAATGCTCAGTTACAAGTAAAAGTACTGAAGTGTGAGCAAAATGTACTTAAATATTGAAAGCACTCAAGACGCCTTACAAAGTGTTGTAAATGTGAGTCATTAATAAAGGCTCGTGTTTCTCATGTTCTAATAAGTCCATCATTCGATTTTGGTCCAGCTGCCACTGTGACATCCCAGAAGTTTTCCTTGTTAATAGGTTATATCTAATCTATAGTATTAACACATTATTTATTAGCCATTAAGTAAGTAGCTAGTTACAACTTAACAATTACAACTTTAGTATGCCTTATCAGAACGTCATACCCGCAATTGTTGTTACAGGTCGAGGGTTGCAAATTCCACTGATTTTACATGTCAAAGTCAATTGTCATGGGGATGTTATCTCAGTTTGGGCTTAGAGACTGCAAATTTAACACAAAGCCTGTGTTGCAAACATTTACAAGGCAGGGAGGGTCTAACAAAAGACCATAATGCAAAGAGTTGCATTATGGGAAATGTATGATCATGTGTTTTTGGAGCATGCCCCACACATGGGACTAAAAGTCAAGATATCTCAGCCTCTGCTGCTTTGATTTTGACTAATTCTTTTTCTAATGTGTCTCTTGTGAATCTGCAAATTGTTTGGGAATGTCATATTAAATCATTAATCAAGACTCGTTAATGTTACCTAAAATTGTACTTGAGTAAATGTAAACTTTGCAATACCATCATAATTCTGTGGAGACTCATCATATCTCAAAAGCAACAATATGCTTTCTCTCTCTCCAACATGCTGTCCTGTTGACACTTTGCATTGTGTGAGGGGTCTTTCACATGCAATAAAATATCAGTGTCATGTTGGTGCTGTGCCGACAAGCCGTTAAAGTCTGTGACAAAATTCATACACATCTCTTCGGGAATATAATTATTGCTGGGTACACTCTGAACATTTGGAAATGATCCAAATCCAATTAACAAAGGAGGTAGGCACATGAACCCAAAATGGAAATGAATGTTTGCAATGCAAATACAAATTGGCTTAGAGGAGAACATGATTGTACAAAGGATTCTAAAAAGACAACAAAAAGAGAAAGAAAAATAAAAACTGATCTAGAAAGTAGACTTAGGTTAGGTTGCATACACAAAGAACACACTTGTACATGTTTTGTCATGTGGTTTATTCTGCTTTTGTTTATGATTAAATATAATAAAACAAATACAGAGCAGGAAAGATGCTGCATTCCCACATTTTCCCTCCATTTCCCATCTGTGTTCAGTCTGGTCTCATCATCTACAGCCTGGAGGGGATGGTGTGTGTGTGTGTGTGTGTGTGTGTGTGTATGTGTGTGCGTTTGAGAGAATGATAAGGTTTTGAGGTCTCGCGAACGAGTGTCCATATAAAAGAGCAGAAGGAAGAAGTGTGTGAGTCATGTGCGTGTGCATGTGTGTGTGTGTGTGTGTGTGTGTGTGGGTGGGGGGTGGGGGGGCAGCGACATCCTCGTCAGTGAGAGGGCCCAGGGGACAGCCCGGCCTCCTCAGCCTCCTCATGATGATTGATGCTGGCGGGCCCCACACGCCCCGACCGCCCAGCTAAATTAAAAGCCTATTTTGTAAAGTTGTAAAGAGAACAGAATGGTTGGAGGGTTGGTGTGTGTGTGTGTGTGTGTGTGTGGGTGGGTGGGTCACAGCCGGGGCGCTCTCCAGTGTCTTTAGTATCATCAACCCCTCAGAGGATAGCCAGAAGGGGGTCTCCTCTATGCCTGATGCTCTCTCTCTCCCTCCCTCTCGTTCTCTGTCTCATTCTCACACACACACACACACACACACACACACACACGCACACACAAACCAAAACACACAAAAATGTACCTAAGTCTGAAAGTCTTTTTGTGTATGAGATCAGTAAATACACACCAAGTACAGCTTTTGCAGAATTAAACACATATCAGCCCTTTATCGCTGCAGTACTATGCATTTACACTGTATGTGTGTTATTTCCTGTATGTCAGGTGAAGGAGCAGTGTTTGTCAGAAATGTTATATATAGGGTCAAAAAACAGTAATATTACTGTGATATATTACTTTATAGGAAAAAGCACATTTATGCTTTCCCCACCTGGAATGGTCAGTTTTCACTGCTGTTCTACCACTAGATAAAATATGTTTGTTTTCGTGTTTGTCATTTTGGGTGAACCGATCATTTTAAATGCCAGTATTCTGTTACATGTTATGAGTTATTCACTACTTGCTATGATGGTTATGTCATTGGTGATGCTGTTGTTGGGATGCTAATGCAGTTATGTCATACAATTACCTCACATTAATAGGTGCACTGGCAGTGTAACACCAGCTGTCACATGTACATTCTCCTTGTGTCTGAGTGTCTGATCTGCATTACACTTTTATTATATTTGGGAGCACAGACAAGCAATTGGATACCTAAAATACTGTGACTGACAAGTTGTTTAGGTGACACAATCAAGTTCCATCGATGGACTAACCCAAATATGAAGATCAGGAGGAGGACAGGGTGGGTGGATGCGTCAAACACAGGACTTTCACCCAGGAGGCCACTGTTTGTGTCCGGTGTAAAACCAAAAGTCAACGTTGACTTACGTACATAAGTTAAGTTACCTAACTAACATAGTTCTTTTAACCCAAACCATGACCTTTTCCTAAACCTATCCAAGTAGTTTTGGTACCTGAACCTAACCAAACTGCGACTGTTTCACAACGTTAACCATATGTTTATTATTGTTACCATGACGACGAAGGTCCGGTACACCTGCACTGGTACTGTCCAATGGTCATGTATGTCGTTTTGGGAGTTATTGGCAAACGACCTGTTCTGTTAGGTATGAGGACGTGTTGTGATTTGCGCAGTATTGGGGCTAGGTAACATTAGAACATTTTTATACTGACACGTATGCAGTACCATAGTTTTGTACTAATACCAAAACAATATCTTTTTCATTACCTTATTTTGGGCATTATAAATATGCTTTAACCTTTTTTTTTCATTTAACAAAATATGTCAAACTGCTTGATGCATCAGTATTAAATAATGACCGACCTTTGATAAAATATAGTCTAAAGTTAGAAAATGTTGCTGATTTAGATCAGGGAATACTAAACAAAGTAAGCCGAAGAATATTATCCAACATTCAATGCCAACTTTTGATACTTTGACACTTTTTGATACTTGATGCTATAAACACATTTTGGTCAGTACTCAAAACTAGTGAGGTTTGATACCCAGCCCAACAAAGTATAAATATAAAATATATGGAGACCTTGCATGCAGAAAAAGCATATTCAACAGTATACAGCACTAATGTATGCTTTGAAAAATAATCAGCAACAATGTAAAATATGTCTCAGTTTTGCTAAAACATGTTAAAGCAAAAGTTTGACATTTTAAGAAAAAACATGATTTTCAGCTGACTGCGTAGTGCTGGTGCTTTCTCTTCAGATTTCCCATTAGAAAAGTGAACAAATCTGGAAATACCCAAATATTTGTACCAACACTTATTTATCATTTCTTTTTTTCTGAATGTCACATTCAGATTGGTGAATATTCTCTGACCTTGTGCCTGTACGTTTTAATTCTGAACTTTGACAGCGACTCAAGGACGGGACTGTCACTTGTTTGTAAATCATTTGCAAATCATTTATCCTCAATGTGAATTTAATTGACCAGGCGAGTCCAGGAGGCAAGGACAAGCGCACACACATACAAATACACACACTCTCTCTCTCTCTCTCACACACACACACACACACACACACACACACTCCACGCCCTCATGTCGCCCTCCAGCCACCATCCCTCTCTGCCTTCAAGCCATGCCAGACATGCCAGCCCTCCCCTCTTCTGCTGTTGGCAGCAAGAGGCGAGTGGAGTGACAGCCCACCCTGAGTATGGCCAACCGGCCAGACACACACACAAACACACACACAAAACAGAGGTCAGGCCTATGTCAACTGGGGTGTGGAGGCCAGCTGAGGTGCCCCGCCTGTTCATTGTGGTAATTTGTGGTGTGTGTGTGTGTGTTTCTTGTTGTTGTGTCACTGCTTTAGTTATGTAAGGAAATCCTTCCAGGTCAACAAGGTTCTTTAAACAGATATAAAAACAGCAGATTAGAGATCACTGTCTTCACCACGAACACCAGCATAACCATAATCACCATGATTACTGTAACCACCATCATCCTCTTGTTCCTTGCATCAACACTAGCATCATATCTTCCTCTTCCTCCTTAGCTTGATTCCAGACCTCTCAATCGCCAACCTGCAGCTTTTGAGAGTTTGTAGGTGATGTCCCTTCCAAGGTTTCTTCCTGAGAAACAATTGAGCCAATCAGCACCTTTGAGGGCCGAACAACAGTTGGTGGTGTTATCAAGCTGCGTCACACAGATTGGGACACCACAAACAAAGCTGCAGTCATTCGTTTTATTATTGTTCTAAATCAATTCTCATGATACATGACACTGCATTCAGCCACAGCAAAATACAAATAAATTACCTTGTTCTTTTTAAGAAAGTTGAGAATTGATCATACAACATTAGCAGCTACAAGTACAATATGATGTCTATGATAGCTGTCATAGCTTTTTGCACTTTTACACAATTTGTTCTCTTTATGTGAACAACATGTATTCTCAATACTGACCAGCGTTCTCTGTGAACCTTCTTAAATTATACTGATTGTATGCTAGCTAATGTGCAGCTTCACTGTTCACCGAATATGACATCAGAGCACTTGGTACCAGTCCTGATCAGAATTGTCATCATCCTCTACCTGCTCCTTACCTTTATCGTCCTCACATCACCATGGCAATTTCTCTATCATCGTCATTGGTATTGTACCCCGTGGCTCTTCATTTTCCTTATTCATGAACATCTCAGTGCATGCACACACCACACACACACGCACACACATACACACACTCCTCCCTGCCGTCAGGCCATTTACAGAGAGGTCATAACCCCAGTGAATGATGGGAATGTTGAGCTGGAACCTATCAAGGCTGCCGATATGACCAGCAGCACCGCCACCCCCCACTCACTCACACACACACACACACACACACATATACACACAGATCTGTCAGTATATATGTGAGTAGAGGTGGGGGGGTTACAAAGGCAGGAGTGTGTGTGCGTGTGTGTGTTTTGTATGCATTCTGTCATGATCAATTTCTGTTGGAGAGGTGAAAAGCTGATTTTCTTAGTCACCTCGTGTGCCGCTCCATGGTGTATTATGTATGTGTCCATGCATGTGTGTGTGTGGCCTCAGTAGCATGCTGTGCGCTTCCTTGTGAGCATATTGGTATTTGTTTGGTAGGTAATTCTGCATCTGTGTGTGTGTCTGCATGCAAATGTAGAAATGCACAAGGATTTGTTGCCACTGTCTCCCATATGTGTGTGCTCCTGTATTTCTACACATACAGTATGTCTTCTTCAAAAACAAATGAGCAGAATCCTCCAAAGTAAAGGTATTTGGTCCATTGTCAACTCTTGAATTGTTTTAATTGGCTATTTTAGGCAAACATCTAGGGGTTTGGGATTCAAGGATAATTGCTGTTTCTTACAACTTGGGTCTTATTTTCATAGTGTTCGCCATCACTTCAATTATGATAGCATTGTACTCACCAAAGTGCTGAGATCTAGGGACACAGTAGCAATGCGACAGTGAAGTCTGACAGGGTTGTAAACAAACCAACAGTTTAGCCAGATTATTATGGGATATTATGTCACTCAAATAGGGGCAGTTAAAAATAGTTTTGTACCTGTAGCCTTAGTTTAATAAACTTGTACATTTAAGTTTGTACCTGCAAACTCTGTGTTGAAAGCTTATTTTTACAATCTGTGAGGCAGTTGTATGTGCGCATTCAGGCTTTTGACAAGTTTACTATGCTAAGAGGTTTTGTACACAGACATTTGTGAAGAAACCGGAATATCCGCAAGAAGTCACGGTGAAGTTCAGGCAACAGGGATTGGACCCAAACGCAGACAGAGGAGGCAGCAGGATGACTTTGATATTTGGATTTATTGGCAAGATGAGCTTACATGCAGGTACATGTAAGCAGACAAGCAGGCAGGTAGACAGGTAGCAGATAAACAAGCACAGGTAGACAAGTTTCAGACAGGTTCTGGTACAAGAGCGAGTGACAGACACTCAAAAGCAAAAACTCAAGGGGAGCCAGCAACTGGAATGGCAGTATAACAAAGGACGTGGACCAGTATTTGTAGGTAGTGGCTGATGAGGGGAGTGAGAACAGGTGAGCAGGTGAATAAGGAAGTCTGGAGGAAAAGTCTGAGGGCATCTGGTGGACGGCTCGAGGATGGCAGGTCTGGGGAGCTGGAGGAAAGAACCTGGCGTGAAAATGACCCTCGTTTACTTAAGAACACTTCAACATCTAACGTAAGTCCTAGGACAGGTGGAATTAAAAGTAGACTGAAGGTTGGAGCTTGAAGGCATGGAACTAAATGCATAAACTTGCAAAACAGGGCAGAAATCTGAATGTTCAAACCTAAAAAATACAAGCTTCCACCAGAGTTTAGAGATGCAAACTAAAATGTACAAGTTTCCAAAAATATTGAATGATATAGTATTCCACGGATTATCAAAACCACTTTATTTGGAGGTGAAACCGAAATTGCACAGGAAAACTGAAAACAGTATAAAAATATAACCCAAGTTGCAATAAACCTCCAATGCCGTCAAATGATGTCCTCCGAAGTATAGTTATACCATTCTGTGTGTTTGTGTGTGCTGTTCCAGCAGAAGCCTAGACAGACATCCAAAAAGTGAGGGGTGGGAGGTTTTGGGTTGCACTGAGGGAAGCGGTCCATCCTGCCATCCTGTCATCCCTCCCACACCCCCACTCTCTTTCTGCACCAGGCCCGATCTGGGGCCCTTGTGTCACCAACAGATGGGCCTCTCACAAAAGGACCCCTCGGCCCGCCAAGCCGGTCTCCTGCACACCCGATTAAATCTCAATAGCAAAGTTAGAATTGATGCACTGAGTCTATGGTGATTCAATTAGAGCAGGACGGCATGAGGAAAAGACAGGGCGACAGAGAGGGAGAGTTAGAAAGTCATTTACCTGGTGTTCTTCTGGTTGGGGGGGGCAGGGGCCAGATAGCCAAACGTTCATGTTTGGTGGTATAATGTGCTCTGGGCTTGTGGCAGAGATATATCAAAGGAGGCTGATCTGAAGACTCACTGGAGACCCTCAGAATGACTCACTGACTAATGGCTGCTTCATGCTTTCTGTGATTGAGATCCATATGAGTGCACACACATCATCCATAGAGCTTTGCATTCATACTATACATGTTTAAGGCATAAGCTAAAATAAGTAGCTGCTTAGAGCCCTGCAACTATCAGGGGCCTCCCAAACTGTGACCTCTCTTGATGTTTGTCACAATTTAAAGCCCCTATATGTATAATTTTTATGTGATCATAGCACCTTTTCCTAATATTGTGATACCTAGGTCTCTATTTGTATAAAGTAATAGCAGTGTCCATTGCTGTCTACAATTGAGGGGCACCAAAGTCAGAAATTGTACATATAATGGCTTTAAAGCGGTACCCCAGCAATTTATTACTACACCTCGATAAAGTTGGGTAGATAAAGATAAAGTTACCTAATACTGGCCAATACTCCAAAAACACTGGATCCTACACTTCCCATAATGCAACTCAATAGTCCTTTCATTAGACACTCCCTTCCTGAGGAATGCCTTGGTATTTAAAACTTCATGTCCTAGTTTGGAAATTTGTAGTCTCCAAACGCAAGCCAAGGTGACACTGACATCATCAAGGTTAATTTCTCTGACATAATAAAGCTCCTCCAATGCCACAGATGACACAACTGTTTTCTGAGTATTACTTTCCATGACAAGTACACTGCATTTGATGTGTGCAATCGGTGGAGTTACCCTTTAAATGTCTATTTAAGAAAATGATCTTGTTTTATTTGTCCTATTTGCATTTGTATTTGCATAATTAGAAAACTGTACTGAAACATATTTAGTTGTTACTGGTCAGTCTTCTGTAAATTGAGTTATATCTAGTTGACAAGTTAATTTAAAAAATGTTTTAAAATCAATTTGTTTGGAGGCAGAAACAAACATTAAAGTGGTTACTTACCTTAAGTGCTAGAGAGTGGTTTGCTTTTTTTATACATTCCAGTATAACCCATTTCTTGTTACTGGTGTTGTCATCCATTATTAACAAGTCGTCCAAACTAAACAACAAAATGGGTAGTTTCTCACTGCCTTTAAAAATGAGCTATAGTAGTAACCTCTAATCTGGCACCGCTATCTTCAGGATGATGTCATCAGTGCCTTCCAAAACCAAAAAAATGATTCAAATGACTGTTTACTGATCTTGCACCATTACAGATAAGATTTGGTCAGGGCTCGACCAATAAGAATTGGTTAGGGTTGGAGAAAGATCATGGTTTTGGTTAAAAACAACTTCTTACTTTGGGTTTGGCAATCCGTTGGTTGCCGCATCTATCCGCCCCATTCTCCTCCCTAAAAAGTCCTCCTACTCCCTAATATCACACAACTTCTGCCTTGCTCCTGACAGACAAGAATTATTATTCTAATATCATATTTAGTTTTTTGAACAAACAACTGATGCTGTTGTTTTTTTTGTTGTTGTTTTTTTTTGTGTGTGGAGGACAGAGTCATTACTGACAATAATATCAAGAACGCAATGCAGCAATAATTTACAGTTCCCTCTTAAACACGTGGGTGGGTAGCCTGACATCTCAGTTCATTTTTGATTTCCAGGGGGCGTTATCCACGGGTGCAGACCAAAATGCCTCTGGACGCAATTGGATAGACCTACAACCAATCAGAGAAACGAAATGGGTGACTTATCAACAAAAGCTTTAAGTGCAGTTGTTTGTTCTTCTTTTAGAGAAAATACACTGTCCAGTTAATTTAATACTGGCGTGATAGCAGAACGTTCCACATAAGCAGCAGCCATCTTGGTTGTTTACGAAACATCCTCAACGGCACTCCTCTGTACAGTCATCGAATAAAGCCCGCCCCATATTAGATAAACGGTTGTGATTGGCCCGACCCGGGCCTGGTCGGCTGGAAATCTGTCTGAATGGGAGGGGGACCAGACGCATCTGCCAGAGCAAATAAAACACGAGCTCACAGACTCGTCTGCTTCCCAGAAAACCACCACACTGACTGACAGACAGACTGACAAACCAATAGACTGACTCACCTATTCACTGAATGACTAGCACTTACAAACTTCCTGACTGGGCCAATGAGAGATTGCCAGGGGCAACCAGGACTAGGGGTTCAGCTGTGCATTTAACAGTGTGTGTGTGTGTGTGTGTATGGGACAGACAAGCGGCTGTCTGTGATTAAGAATAAATAAGCCAATAAATATTCAATCAGGACAAAAAGAGGCATGATTGAAAGGAATGGGGGGCTCTGATGGGGCGAGGGCAGCCTCGACCTGGGTTGGGAAGTGTGTGGAAGACAGAAATCACACAAGCAAATCTCTTTTTGATGTCCTCATTTGATGATAACACACTGCATAATGATGTAAGAATGACAGGCAAACATTGTTTCATTCAAACGCTATAATGCATTAAAGATTTGATCATTCTCAATGCCTTTTAGAACAAATGGAAATATTATTACCTTTAACAAATGAGCCTCATGCACAGTCTTGCATTTGCATACATGCACACTTGTACACAGGCTCACACATACAGTACAGACATAGGAACAGAAGCAAGATATTTATGTAAAAACAAAGTCATTTCCCAGACTTTGTCATAAAACAGGGTTTTAAAAGTACTCAATTCCCACTCACCAGCTCGGTAGTTTTGTCTTATTTGCTGAAATTAAATGATGTTCTTAGTATAGTCATCAGTGGGAGATCTACAGAGGAAGCAATGATTGGAACTTTGCCGAATAATCCATATGTGTCTTTTAAACACCACCAAGCAAATTGCTGCATTCAGAGAAAGCTGCACTCTCCAGCTTTCACCACCTTTTCACCACCTTCAACACCACCATACATACATAATTTAAAGTGGTCTTTATTTGATGTGGTGTTTCATTTAAACTTGGAATTTTTTTGCTGGTAGTTTGCAGTCTAACCCTCATTGTTTTCCATTGGCTGAGTGAGAAGAAAACATAGATGCCCCAAGTCAGCCTACATAAAATACTGTTCAGCAGTAACAGGGACAATGTAACCTCTTGGATGGGCATGCAATAGTAGGACAGGTAGAGCACTGAAAACCCATATTGCATAGAACCACCATCACATTTCTATATATGAATTATCCAATCAGTTGATTCATTGAAACTGGCTGATTGCTCCTTGATCGTTACTCTGAAAGTTTGAGTATGGTTATATGAATACCATAAGATACGATGATGTCCATGTAGCCTACAACATCGGCGTCGCCAGGTAATTTTGTCTGGGCTTAAGCCCTGAATGTTTGTAGCTCTGAATATAATTTTAAATGTAAGCCTATGTGAAGCTCAAAAGAAAACGTAATGTGTGTGGGGGTGTGGGGGGGTCTGATGGTCAGCACTGAGTGACTCAAGTTACAGCAGGAAGAGCAGAGGAAAAATGGCAGAGTGTATCGGTCCAGGTGAAAAAAAACAACTCAATCTTTTTGGATTTTTTGGAAAGAGAAGGAAGGGTAAGAAGTTAGCCTATATAGTAACGTTCAAATAATGGTTGAAATTGCCTGTTGATTTATAATATGAAGTACATTTCTTGCCGTTGCCGTTGTTTAGCTAGCGGGCCATACTCGTCTGATCCCACAGCATACTTTTATTTTCCTTTAGCAGGGTTTTTCTTGTAAATACATCAAACTTTCATAATTTTCTAATTATTTTACAAACCTCACGTTGCATAACATTACTTTGCATTACGGTGTGAATCCAAAATGAACTAAAACGGTAAACGAGCCATTCATTTTACTATAAGTAAAAACTTTCTTAAAGTCACAGTGGCACAAAAAATTTTACTATCGTGTTGATTTAAATCTAAATGAACTTAAAGAGAGACAGATACATATACAGCAGCAGGTGATGGAGAGAGAGAGAGATCCAGAGACAGAGAGATGGAGAGGTGAACAGTGCACATACTACACTGCATGAATTGTATCTGAAAAATGTGTGTGTGTGTGTGTGTGTGACTGAAAGAAAACCCAATTTCAATACTATTTCAATAAACTAATGTATTTTATAATGTATGTATTATATATTAATATTTTTAACATCACAATTCATAATTAATCTGGAATCAGCTTTTGAGGTACACATTTACATTTTTCAATAATGAAGACATGTACGTTGAATGTAAATAAGGTGCCAGAGTGCATAAAAAAGAATCAAAAGCTTGTTTATCAAAAAAAACAAACAAAAAAAAACCTCCCCTACAGAGGTCCGGGCTAAGCCCCCAATGTCCTCAAATCCTATAAGTGCCCCTGGCCTACCACTGAGCATGTACTTATCTTGACATCAGTACATCAATAATATTTAATCACATTCGCTTTAGTCACAATTTGTAACTACAGGTTTAACTTGCATATGTTTAATAATTTAACCATTGTGCTGATTCTCAAACTGCAGAGCATTTTCAGTATAATAAACATGTTAAATGTAATGCTGAATACACTGCCTAATGACAATTCCAGGACTGAGAAACCATACATGTTTTCTTCAACAAGTCCTCCAAATTAAAAAACAAAATACATCATTTGTAACTGTCCTTTAGAGTGACACATCGAAGAATTTTCTGATTTGACGCCCCTATCAGCAGGACGACATCATTCCTCTGTGCCTTCCAAAACTGTTACAAATCACTGTTGAAAAATACATCTGTTTTATGATGTAACAGTGTTAAAGGTAAGGTCAGGCTGGGTTTAGGCACAAACACAACTTGTTTGGCAAAGATCATGGTTTGGGTTAAAATAAGAGCTTAGTTAAGGTTAGGGGACCTTCACCATCATGGTTACAACAATAACCATGTGGTTAAGGTTAGACAATGATTGTGGTCATCCTTTTCAGCAATAGTAGCAGCATTACACTGTGAATGAAAAAAATCCAAAATGCAAGAATCAATCAAACATATAACTGAACCAGCTGTTATTTGTGGAAATTGTAATCTTGCGGTAGAAAACAGAGAGACTGTCCTCCCCCAAAATACGACCGCATAGGTTGTCTGTGCAAGCACCTTATTATGACCCCTATTTACTTTTATTGTTTGGCGAAGACCTATAAAGAGTGACACCCTGGACACCCAGGAGACCGCTGTTTGTGTCCCGTGTGAAACCAAAAGTCAACGTTAAATTATTTTAACTTACGTACGTAACTTAATTTACATAACAAACATAGTTATTTAACCCAAACCGTGATCTTTTCCTGAACCTAACCAAGTAGTTTTGTTGCCTAAACCAAACCAAACTGCAACCATTTCATAACGTTAACCACATGTTTATTATTGTTACCATGACGACCAAGGTCCAGTACGCCTATATATGTTGTTTTGGGAGTCATTGGCAAACAACCTATTCTATCGTTTAGGTTGGAGGACTTGTTGAAACCAGAACAACTTTTGGGAATATGAATGAGGACATAAACTCCATGAGAAAATCAACTGCTCTTTTCCTAAAAACAAAAAGGAGTTTTTCTGTTAAATTCAGTAAAAGCAGAACAGCATAAACTCCTTCAAATTGAGCCATACATGACCTCCTATATCACAGTTGCACTCATGTATGTACTGTACATGTACAAGTTATCATGTATGAGTCTCGCAATCAATAAGGCATCTGATGCAGAAGCAGCATACAGAAAGGAGCATCCTTATTCCATAGTGTGTGTGTGTGTGTGTGTGTGTGTGTGTGTGTGTGTGTGTGTGTGTGTGTATCTACACTCTTGGCATGCATTAGTCAAATATACTCTCCACAGTGGGAGTATTGGCAGGGCTGAGCCGATAGGACACAGAGGCAGACAGTAAGATGTATGTACTACACTGCTACACAAACACACTGTAATGGATTGCACTGTGTCAGTATCAGGTGTTTCAGCAAATGTTCAGTCATGTATTGTGAAGAGGGATATTAGCTGGCTGTGTGTGTGTGTAGGTGTTTCTGCATGTCAGCTAAAAGCCATACCTGAACTTTGTCACACACCACACCTTTGTGCATGCGCTACAACTGCTACTTGTGTGTGTGTGGGGCAGCATTTGTACGCATGTTGGACCGTGTGTAATGAATGATATGTGTGACATGTGCTGTCTGTCTGGTATGCCAGGCACGTCAGGCCTGCTTAGCAGTGGCCCAGCCCCTATAGAGATGGCTTATCAGTGAAGGTACATAAGGAAGAACAGTTTGCCTACACAGAGTCTCCTACCACCCCCTGTCAGAGAAAGAGAAAGAAATCCTTATCACGCAGCCCTCGTCTTCCCCTCCATTCTCTTCCTCCCTCCCTCTCCTCTCCTTCCGCTCTCTATCTCTGTCTCGTCTTGGAGATATGCTAATCGCTGTGTAAGTATATCCTGTCAAATAATTACCATATATTAAGCTCTACTCATCTTGGCATAATTTCCCCTTCCGCATAATCGTATTTGGGCTTCTTCCTTTGGAAAAAGCAGCGGACAGACAGGACTTACCTTAGGCAAGTAAAGCAAGTTAATCTTCATTGATTGAATATCAGGCTCATCAATGTGTTAACGGAGTGTGTGTGGGTGGCGTAGTGTGTGAGGAAGAAAAGTCTACACATTCATGCATGTGTGGTATCGGTTGGTTTATTAAATAAAGATTGGGCACTGGTTATTAAAAAAAATGATTGACCCTTGTACCCTGTATACTGTATAATATATGTACACTGTATAAAGTATGTGGTTCCTTCAGGTGAAAAGTGGGGACCTTAACAGGATCCCAGAGGAACTCCAGGACGATAAGGACGAGTTTAAAGAATAAGGGTGATGTTATTTTTTTTTATTGTCAACAAATTTTAATGAAAAGACAGAAACACTCAGCTCCAAGCCCATTGGTTTCTACTAAAGACATAAATCTTTTTAAAAAAATGGCACATAACTATATAGTTTCATTTTTATTAACCCTTTGAACTCTGCAATAGAAATATTTCCCCAGTGTCTACATTGGTATTTTTGCTTATTGTGTCATTTCTTAAAGTATCTTAAAATGCTTCATATCCCTGAAATCTGTATTATTGGAACTGTGTCATAAATTAAAACTGCCACCGCACATTGTCACCATGTTTTGCACCACACGTAATGTAATGACATTAGCAACTTGTGACACGAGCGTACAATGTGCTGATGCGACAGACAGAAGCCTTAACTTTCAGCTGCAAAAAAAATGAAACAGGATTTAAACAGGATTATGCAAACAACGACCTCCCGCGGCCAGGTCGGGCCGCCTACAGGAGGTCCGTTTTCAGAGGGTGAAAGGTAATTTCCTAAAACAGCTGGCCACTGCACTGGCATCTTTGGGACTGATTATTTGGGGTCCTGAATATTTTAAGCCTAGCCTTGAATATTTTTTGTTCTCCAAAAACTGGCAAATTAATGTAGCAGAGCCGAACTGTACTTGGAGCATTGGAGGGAGGTGGAGTAATGTAGCACTGCACGTAACAAGACACATTCTGGCAGTAAAGGTACTCTCAATGTACATCCCATTTCCCTTCTTTGATCGCTCCTCACTTGACCCAGAAATTGTTCTGGTCCACCATCACGAAGGACTTCCCTTATTCCCTTATTTCTGTTGGGAGGATCGGGGAGTGAGGAGGCTGCCCGGAGGAGGCTTGTGCGAGAATACACCAGACCATCCTTCGTGGAAGTCTTTTACCGGACAGACACACCCCTTTATTGGCAATCTGTCAGTGACTGGATGCTGCAGCTGATCAGACTGATCTCAACATCACTGCAGTTTTATACCGAGACAAATTACACAACCAACTCAAGTGTATCACGTCCAGGTTATAGATTTTATTTGTGTTCTGATTTATTATCTAGTTAAATTAGTGGATCTGATTAACAAAAGAACCATAAACTACGTGCTTCGTTCATTAGAAAGATGTTCCTCCTCATTATGTCATTTTTCCTTTTAATCTGTGTCATGGATACTATTACAGTCAGGGAGAGGTGGAGAGTCTACTGTCATTCAGTAATAAACATTCATTTCCATTCAGTCACGTGAGGCAAAAAATCCCTGTGCGTCAGGTAGAAAACAATAGTTTGATGTGAGATGTATTCACATAATTTCCACTTTCCCTAAGAAATAACTTCTACAAATTATAAGACATTCTAATCATAACCTGGATTATTAACTAATGAATTTACAAACAGAATATCAACAAATGCAGAAAAAAAGTGTTGCTGCCAGTAGAAATATCTATTCAGCGTGTGAGCAGTGCAGTCCATTTACACACCATAGTTGAACTAATCCCTAAACAGTATAAATACAGAATGCAGGTTTT
Source organism: Macquaria ambigua (assembly GCA_008360985.2). Classification (NCBI taxonomy): domain Eukaryota; kingdom Metazoa; phylum Chordata; class Actinopteri; order Centrarchiformes; family Percichthyidae; genus Macquaria; species Macquaria ambigua. The sequence continues at coordinate 141,209 of VMKM01001279.1, read as the reverse complement.
TAATACATGTGGATGTGTTTGTTTTGGATGTGGAAGATTTTTAAGGGGAAACTTACAGAGAGATTAAAAAAGACACACATGTAGAATTCTATATTTCTAAATCACTACAGAATTCACAAAAACACTTTTGTGGAGACTCAGCTATTGCAGTTGTGTAGAGGCAAGATCCTGCCCACACACCGTTACACAGCCTACATGTATGCTTAGTTAGCTTAAATAATAATGTGTGTGGGTGTGTGTGTGTGTGTGTGTGTGTATGTTGAATGCATGGTTCTCCCAGCCTGGATCTGCCCTCCAGATGACAGTCAAGTGACATTGTAATCTACATGACTGATAAGTGCTCCGTGTCATTAAAGCCAGGAGAGGCTCTCCATCGCTCTCAGTGCAGCTTTACATCAGAGAGCAGTGAACCTCGCTGGGGATGACACAACTGGGGTTTTTTTTAGACTGACATCACTATATTTGCACTGAAGCTCCCAATAGCCTATACTCTGTACATCTTTCAATTTGACTAATCTAGTCTAAGACCAAAATGGTGCCAAATATATTTGGCTCCTAAACTTAAATTTAACTATAATTCACATTATGTTTGTCAATCCATGAGCATCGGGATATGCACTTTCATGCATGTATGTGTATACTTGTGTGAATGTGTGTCCGTGGGCGTGTATTAATCATGTTGTGAGGACATATATCTGTTTACACAGTCACATTAGGGGGACTCGCCTTCCTTTTGGGGACAACAACGCAAGTCCCCATAATGTCAATCATTAAATTTTAGGGTGAAGACTTGGTTGGGGTAAGGTTAGGTTTAGGTTTAGGTTAAGGTTAGGGTGAGTCTCCAGGAAATTAATGTAAGTCAATGTAATGTCCTCTGAAGTGATGGGAACACGACTCTCTCTCTCTCTGTGTGTGTGTGTGTGTGTGTCTGGGGGATGACAGCAATGGTACCCTTCCAGAGAGCCAGTGCTCTCCAAAGAGGCATCCATCTCTGGGGTCTTTTGTGTTGGGAGGAGCAGCCAAGGTCAGCAGCTGAAAGAGCTCTCTTTGTGTGTGTGTGTGTGTGTGTGTGTGTGTGTGTGTATTCGTTGCCTCCGTCTAGTGACTCAGTAACAGGATCCTTGGCCTATTAATTGGCCTGACAGTGATAAAGGAAATGGAAGTGGATGCTATTTGTCTCTAATGCAGCCACGCTCATATTAGCCCAAAGACAAATGGACACTGTTTTCCCACTTGAGCTACTCTAATTTTTTAAAAACCCCTCTGAGGGTGTGTGTGGACAGTGTGTATATGTGTGTGCATGTTTTTATGTGTTTATGTGAGCTTATTTCACGTGTATACAGTATGTGAATGTGTGTGTGTGTGGGGTTGTATTCTTTATATTTGATATCTTAAAAAACAATTAACATTAAGGTCCTTGTGCAGTAAACAGACATGGAATATGATGTAGTGATGATGTCAGCACTGGAGTGTTTGTATGTGTACAGTATATATGTGTGTGTGTATGTTTTTATGTGTTTGAGTATGCATGTGTGTGTTAATATACTGTGTGTGTACATATGCAAATATGTTTCTGAGCTTCTTATGTACACATGTGTATACCTGGGGCCTGTGTGTGTATGTGTGTGTGTGTGTGAGTGAGTGAGTGTAAGGCAAGAGAAGGACAAGCAGCCATGGGGGGTGGGGGGGTGGTCAAGACCTGTCTGTACCTGAGGTCAAAGGTCAAGGAGAGATTGAAGCCTGAAGCAGATTGCCGGGTGATGAGTGGGGAGGCGTGTAGGGTGTGAGAGTAGGAAACAGCCTTTATTCTCCTCCAAAATGGACTATTGTTAATGCTGTCTGTGACACATGACCTAATGACACACGCACACACACACACAAATCCCTATGTACGCATGTGCACATACACAATTTGATATTTTCTGGAGCCACAGACACAACCTCAGTGACTCCATTTCAGTCATTTTAAGCCAAAAAGGCCTCGTCTTTTACATTCTGCCTGTACATTCATCAGGTTTTATATGTAGCAAAATACATTTCATTTAAAGTCCAACTGAAATCACATCACATCAAAATTCATGTCAAAGTGATTTTAAAATGTATTGTTAATATAATTTTTATTGAAAGGAAGAAAAAAAGGTCTTATCTTGACACAGATCTTGACACACTGATCCTATATATAATGGGGGAGAGTCACCTTAAATGTTATGTGTACAGTTTTAACACGCACCTTTTCTCTTGCTACGTAAATGCCATCATGACCTTATCAACAGGATTCATCCACTCTGCAGGGAATTGCAGCTGGAAAACTGGTTTAGTACAAAATAAAAAATCAATTTAGCTAACTACGTAGGTGTAATCAGTGTACCAACAAGGAAGGACACAAATGTATATAAAATGTAACATAAAAACAGTTGCTTGACTCTATTTGTTTAATGCTGTTTTTTAGCCGTGTTACAACTGCCCTTCAGTTGAAACATCGGACAGCGTCCACTTTCAGTTTAATTCCTCACAACTTGTTTTCTCTATTGAAAAACTTGTGGTTTATGATAGCAGACACATGTAGGTTGTTTTCCTGACAATATTACATATGTAGTGAATGGGAAAGTGTGTCCAAACATTTGACTGGTACTGTAGGTAAAACAAAATATCTGAGTAAAAGAGTGAAAAGTGAAAAATGTTACAATTATGGCGACTCTCCTTACAAAACTGTAGCTTACAAGCTACGGACCAACAGTGTTTGCTAGCAGTGGTGTTGAAGAATAACGACTATTTAGCATCGAAGCTAAATGAACTTGACAATTGCAAGTTTAAGTTGTTCAATGTGCTACAGCTGACTAGCTTAATAGCTATCTAGTCTACAAACTGACATCACTATCAGCTTTTCCCACTGGATGTTCAGCAAGCCAGGGTGCAACACAGCTAGAGGAGTCATTAGCTTGAAAGCTAATGTGGGTTGTACAGTACAAAGTCTGCGGCTCTTTTGTGTTTTGGCAGGCTGCTGTCATGCTTTTAGTTAGCCGGTAATTGACCATCACACTATGATGGGACTTTACTGCTTTATGGAAATGCAGTTTAAAATTCAAATTTTGAAAAAAGTGAAACAACACCATAACAAATATAACCCTGAATTTTCTAGTACTTTTTGTGTAGCATCAGTGCACTGCAAAAAAACAAACCAAAAAAATAAATCAGCTTATCAAAAATTCTTGTTTTCACCTGTTCATCGGTTTCATCTTGCTTTTAGAATTTTCTAGAATTAAGTCTTTGATTTCTTGTACTTCTACAGCGATCTGCCATGTTCATCTGATAAAGCTTTGGGCTTGTGACAAGTTTGGGTAGAAATTTCTCTCTCTGGCGTACCAATCATCTGCATCCATGTTCCTGAAACAAAGAAACCTGCACCGGGAAAAGGTGGAATTATTACTCCATTGGAATTTTCTCTGGTTTTAAGTCTTTAAGGGGTCTGGTAACATCCTTTAAAGACCACCTGTTTTTACCACTTAGTGTCATCCAACCACGCAGATAGTTATGGTTATGTGCTGACGTTTTGTGGACGCTGACACTTCCTGTGTTGCCTAAATACAATGGAGGTGAATGGAACTTTGTTCATAGTGGTCAAAGCATTGAAACATTATATTTTAAAAATTCCTATTGCCTTTGTGGTTTCTCTGGATCATCCACAGACCTTGCTGTTAACAGTTTCCAGTGAAACTCCTTACGACCAAAGAAATAGTCCTTATGATAAGTGTTGGTAGTAACCAGGATGTCTGCATGGTTAGATAGGAGTATGTGATATGTGTTTTCTCTTGTGCATTTGGTGAACTGACCATTTGAGGCTGAATAACAAAATGACTTATCACAAAATGACTTGCTAACATGGCTATTTTTCAGTATACAAATGTTAGTGCTAGTGTTTTTAAAAATTCAAACCACATTACCCATAATCCCAGCTTTATTGCTCCTGTTAAACAATGAGGTTCCCTGATGCTCCTTTAAAAAAAAATAAACAAGAAATCTACCAAAGCTCTTCCATCTTGTAGAAAATGTGGCCCCTCCTTTCTTCCTCTTATATTTGAATGTGAGCAATGTGTCCAGAAATGGGTATCCGTGTTTAAGTGTGTGTAAAGCATGATAAGGGAGAATGGGATCTGATAGGGCATGATAAAATACGTGGGTAATGTCTAGGTGGATTTTTATGTTTCTCCCGAGGAGCCTGTGTGAGGATGTTATCTCCAGACTGGGAAGCCATGTTTCCCCCTCCAGGGAATCCCCCCCACCAATACCACCACCCTCAAGCGCTGGTTATACTGGGCATATGTCCACTCCCTTTCTCCCCCCCAACACCCCCTTCTCATTTATGCTATCTTTTTTTTTTTTTTTTGCTCTGTATTGGCCGATTCGCTCCCAAACCATTTTTCAACCAGCTGCTTTTGTCAGTAAACAACTTTATCTCTTGGGATATGGGTTATTCTCTCTAGCATTATCTATATTATGTTATCGCCTTTCATTATCTTTTGGCTCAAAACCATATGGCACATGATAGTGGATCCTGTGCAAGTATTAGAAACCAGAATTCTCTGTTTTGGACAGAATGTGGATCAAAAGAGGAGTTATTCTCTTATTTCTCACAGAATGATAAAGAAATCAAAGTAGTAAGAGAAAAGATCTGCAGCGGATTAAATTGTTGAGGTAGATTCACAAATTCATATCATTAATATTTGCACTACTGTACTGTACTACAAGTGTAACCCCTATATCTGCCATGTATACTTTGCTTACAAGTAGTTGTGCTTTTGACCTAGCATTAAAAATGGCAAAAGGTTACAGTTTTTACTGTTAGAGCAACACACGCATCATACGCTGTGAATGTGTGTTAACCTTTAGACACTTTTGGAAATATGCCATCTTACCCAGAGTCATATGAAAAGATTGATAGCAATTTCATGTCTGTGTCCAGAAGGGGAAAGGGTCTGACATGCTTAGTATACCTTAGCACAGCTTAGCATAGCAAGACTACAAACAGAAGGGAAACTGCTAACCTAGCTCCATTAAAAGAGAACGAAAATATGCATTTCAGTAGCTCCAAGTCTTCCTGGTTTTGACTAAAGGTTGTTAGCTAGCAAGCTAATGGCCAATACATAAAAGAGTTAGAGTTTTGTTCATCATATACTTATGAAAGTTTGAGGGTAGAACTTCTGAGATGCTGCGTGCAGTCACTGTACCCAGGGGCTGAACAAGACAGTTGCCCAATATGGTGCTTTCAAAATCACTGTCTCGTATTGTATGTTTTGTATTTTCATTAATCAACATGTAAGGGGGACAACTTTTAACATGTTGGAGGACATTTTTCTCTTCTTTATGCTTTCACAGAGCTATGAAATGCAGTGCTTGCAGTCTTTGTGATAAGCAAGGCTAAAGAGACCTCCTGGGGAGGCCATTGCCACATCTCTGTACTGGACACACAAATGAAAATAACAAGTGAAAAGACAGCTAAGAACAGAGTTTCCCAAGATTATGGATTGATTCTTTTAATGATCCCTATTGATATTTCATACTTACCTGATGCCACCACTTCTCTTTCTTCTGGTGCTGACTATCTACTACAGACCGCATTGTGTGGCATCATTTCAACCCAATGGCAAACACTGGAGTCGCCATACAGACAGGAGAAGACGCCAAGGTATGGTAGCTGGGATGTGCTGATCCGGGGAGCAAAGGTGATGAAATTGCTGCTTTTCTGCAGTGTCATTGCAGTCAATGCTGTGTCATGATCTATGTAGAAAACAAGGTATGGGTGTCTTGATGCACAGAACTTCCGTAAGCACTGACTTCAATGCACTCATGTGAAATATGTTTCTCCACACACATTCACACCCTCATTCCTTTTCAGTCTGTTTTTTAACTTTGCATTTAATGTATTTGTTTTTGCATGTCTCTTTTGCCTACTAAGCACTTTTTCATTGCTAAAAATGTTGTATTATAAATTACAGCTGGTATTTTCCCATAATTTCTTTTGTATTATTGTGTGGTAACTGTTGAAATAACAAATAAAATCATTTCTTATTTACAGCCTCAATTTTTTGAGTTTTGACCAAATCCCTATTGGTTATGATGACATTTTATTCTCAAGCATAGTTTCTGAGATTTGAATGGATTACATGGGGGGATTCAATTAATTTGATCTATTAATATTACTATTACCTTCTGTAGTTGTGTGTTGTTGTGCAAACTCTTACAACTCCGTCTGTTACCATTTGTGTTGACTGTATTATGCTGCAGTTCATTATCACAGAATTAAATGTGCTTGTAAACCAAATATAATGCCTTATAAGCACATATACAGTGCTACATGATTTTATTTTTGGTTTTATTCAGATTATTCACTATCTGAACTGTTTTACATTGTAAACCCCACTGACATCTAATTGCATCCATGGTCTGAGGTCGCATCTATGCTGTGTGGTCTAGTCATGACCTGAGGTGGTTCAGCCCCCACCACCACCCACCCCCAGCTCTCTGCTCAATGCTCATTGCTAGACTCCGTGTCTCATTTGAATATATTGATTGGGCCATCTGTAAGCCATTTATCTCCTTCAAAAAACCGTTAAAGTAGGCCTCCCTACCTCTCAGCCCGCCCACCACTGTTTCCCTGACAGAGAGAATATACACACACATAAAGCAGGGCACACATACACACACACACACACACACAGACACCGGCTGAAGAAATGGACTAAATATCCTCAAAATATTGAATTATTTTACTGAAACACCACCTTTAAACAAATACAAGCAACAGCAGAAGCAGCCGTGCTCGCTGCGATTTGAGATAAGGGACAGAAAACACATCATGTAAACACAGGGCCGCGGTGGGCGAGCTGAACGCACACCTCCAGCCTGCTTTGGGAACCAAAACTATCTAATGCTTCATTTAGTGTTGCTGAAATTCCCACCAAATAATGAAACCAATTATTGCATTCATACGGTGAATAATGCCTCCTTCAAATAATCTGCTTATCTGGCCTTGCCTCCATGGCTTTACGTGTGTATATGCGGATGTGTGTGTGTGTGTGTGTGTATCTGCCTATCATCGTACACTGTACCCTGATGTTGCCGAAGCAGGGTTCTGGCACATCTGCAAGCCCTAGATATTCTTCTAACACGCTTTCGTTTTGTCAGCAGAGTGCATGCATCATCATGATTGACGTATTCCTGACATTCCCAGTGGTAAAGCCTAGGTAAAGGATTACCCTCTAGTCTTGGACTGCTGCTCACTGTACAGTAAAGACACATGAACACACACACACATAAGAAAAACACACTCACATACAAACTGTGCATCTCCAACAGGCATACGTCTCTTTGTGTGTAACGCCTTTTACTGCCTCTTTGTTCCCTCTTTTGTCTCCATTCTTCATTCAAATCTGTTCTCTCCTCAGACGAACCATTGGCGGGCAGCCATTTGCAAGACCGAGCAAGGGGGAAGCACAGAGCTAGAGAGAAGGCTAGATGAAGAGAGGGAGACGGGGGAAGGCGGTGGAGGAAAAAAAAAGAAAAAAGAGGAGTGGAGAGAAGCAGGGAAGCATGGAAGAGAGGAAACTGAGAGGGAATGACTGAGCAGGGAAAAGAAAAAGGGAAACAAAATTAAATGGTAGAGGTGAATTCATGCTCCGCCCCTCAACATGAACACATTCGGCTGTTTCCTCAGCATGGGGGTTGCGGATCACTCTCTACTCCTGCGGGCTGCGAGTTAACATTTGAAATTTCTCTGCTCCGACAAGGTGAAGGGTGGCGGTCGCTATCCAGCGGAGACCTTGCCTCTGTGTGTAAGTACAGGGCACGGGCAGATGGTGGAAAATTGGCGTAGGGGCTTGAACCATACGGAGCATATGCACATGGGGGAGTTTGCAAAGACCCGGGGCATGGGGTGCGAGCCGAGGACCAGCGCCTGCTGAGGCTGGCACAAGACACAAGGCACTGACATTGGCACTGGTGAGGGGTAACAGTGAGCCTGAACTTGTCTTGGAAGGCCCTAGAACCAGAGAGCTGGAGTTTCTAACCAGACAACAGAATCCTGTCTTATATTTTGAGCTGCAGGCAAAATTTATATGTAAAAGTCCACATCGTTTTTCATGCTACATAACAAATTTGGCCTGCAACAGAGAGAAATGTCGATATCGATTGTCAGTCCCCGCTTACTGTACGCTTCGAACGAATGCTTGCCAGATTGTCTAACAGTGTCTGGAACTCCTCTCTGATGGTCACTGGACTAACATACATAAGCATACAACCACATTCACACTCACATTCACCAATCCACAATAAATAAGATGCTGTAGATTTTATGCAAACTTACAGGAAATCCTTTCCACACCATAAATGACAAATCAAAATCCAGTAAGACAAAAAGTCTAAAGCCACAGTAGCACTTTCTAGAGGCTGAATGTTCTTTACACCCCACAATATGAAAGTGATGGACAGACCGTATTACAGGCTTAAGTTGTTAAGTTTATTCTGAGGATGGTGCTGGAGGAAAAGCCATTAAAATCAAAATGGTTCATTATTTAGGCACTTGAATACATTTTATTGAAATCTGCCTTTGAAAATTGTATGTTTATTGTGTACAAGTGGAAATTGTGGCATGATGCTGTAACTAAAAGAAAGGTCAGGAGGAAGCATTTAGCATCGTAAAAAGGTCTCCTATGAGTGAGAACTCATTACTCCACAGGAAGGTGGTTGAACCTCTTCACCATCCCCAAAACAGACTTAGAAGTCATTTATTTTACTGATGTCTTGCAGGATTTCTGAAGCCATATTCACACATGCACTGCTACCCTGAACTTTTCAGGACATTACGGACGAGCTGTATGTGTGAAATGTCTGAATCAGTTGAACAGGACATTAACCAGACTTTACCCTGCCAGCTCCCTAGTACAAAGTCTGTGTAATGTCCGATTGAGCCCATGTGTGAATACACAACAGGTCATTGTCCGGAGAATTCACAGCGAGCGAAGTGGGCGTGAGTCTAGCTGCTTCGTCCTCTTTTCTGCTTGCCTGTATATTGCTTTCCACTCTTTCGTTGATATTGCAGATACGTCCAAATACATGTTGTATTGATATCAATGCAAAAACAGTCAGCATTACGGATGAGTCCTCCTCCTCCTCCTGCACGCTTTAACCAGGCACCACCCCTCGCCTAAACCAGTATTACCAGTAGATGAGAATGCGTCTGACATGGACAATCTCCTGATCTGATTATCAGGACATTGTCCAGAGTTCATATGAGAAAAAGGCTTTAGTGTTGATCAACAGTTATTTCTCATAGCTTTAAATCATTAAGCTGATGCACTTAGAAGGACTTACATGCAAGCAGACAGGTGTTCAGGTATATGGTTCCTGCTGAGGTCAAACCTGAGACCTACTTAAAAGATTGTGCATGCTACCCATGCCACACCTATGACGCATATTAACGATTTCTTGCAAACATTCATACTGTTGATTAACATCATAATCAGCCATTTTATAAAAGAGTTGGACAGTACTGACAGCAGTGAGGGATAAGGATGAGTCTGTACAGAGTTAGACAGAGGCCTGCCACAGAGGTGCTGCAACATATGGGTGTGTCATCAACAGAGCATGACCAGTATCCATGACACACTCATCCATTCCACTGAAGGATCAGGAACCACAAGTGTTGAAATAAAAAATGAAAATCATAAAATTAAATAAAAAAGTAATACACGTTTTTTATTGTGCTGACCAATATGCTAATTATGAGTCTATTCTAAATTATTCCACGCATTGTTGTCTGTGCATTGTGTCGGGAAATTGCTTCCTTGATCTATTCAGGTAACAAGTATGGTCCTTCATGCACAATAAAATTTATGCTGGAACTTGAAGAAAGGTAACAACAAACTAGCATACACGGTAGCCTTTAAAGCCATTATGTGAAGAAATTTCATGTGCAAGTTTTTATGATGGCATGTGTTTTTGTTTGTAGAAAAATGAGATAATCTCAGTGAAAATAGCTGAAGTCGGAAATTGTGGCTTCAAGTTACCATAAATTCTCTAATACTAGCATCAGCCTCCATTTACCTTAACTACAGAGAGTATCAGGGCTTTATTTGGATTTGGACATGCTTATATTAGAGATAGATCCTTATTCCCAAGTCCCCTGTTTATAGTATATTATCCTATTTTAGTAACAAGCCTCCCATTTGCTGTTGATGCTGTTTGCTGTTACTGAACTGCTGAACTTAAAACTTCCTCAAAGTTTACATGTTGTCTCTATCTTGATCAGTTCTGCATAATATACATTTCCATGTCGCTAATGCCATCAGCGCAAAAGACGAGCATGATCACTCTGTTGCTCCGAGTTTCTCATTTTAAAAGAAATACTCTTACTCACAAAATTTAGTTGCTGTCTAATTTGCCATTTTTTTTCAGTAACTGTCAATAGAAATCAATATTTCCTGCACAGATGTTTCACATTAAAAGCGTCCAAACAGTTCAAATGGAGTAAATGACTGTAGCTTCAATGCTGAACAAATAAACGGCAAAGTAAAAGTGATTGGAATTATTTAGTGAGTGAAAGCAGTATTTCTGTTAAAAAGAGAAAGAAGAGCAGAGTGGCAAGTATGACATGGTCACGTAATTTTATTGATGAATTAATACTGTGGAATTGCACATTATGCAGAATTTACCATGTAAGCCATTATATTAGTATGTTTTACCAGCCTTTAATTTCCTCTGGCTATTATTTGAGCCTTGGCTCTTAGTGGAATACCTGCCTTTATGTGAGAATTTATGGTAAATGTTATTAAACCATCCTCATATTTCTACAACATATAAATGAAGATTGTACTTTACCAAAACAGCCATTTATATTTATTTTTGCACAACATGCCCAAAAATGGCCACTGTGCAATAAAAACACTGTCAAAATCCAGCTTTTGGCCAAGCTTCAACAATAATTCAGTCTCCATTACAGCTCCTCCCTGAAAATCAGGACAATGATGTACAAGTGTATCTCAGGCAAGTGCGTATGTTTACCAATCAATTTATTCCACCCTGACATGTTCAGAGTCCTAGTGTCATTATGGCCACTGTTTGGTGCTATAAAACAGAGTTGGACAGTGCTGATAGCAGTGAGGGATATGGATGGGCGTACAGAGTTGGACAGCAGCATCGCCATACATCTTCTAGGGTAGAGGCCTGTCATTGCCGCACTGCTACAGAGGGGTTTGTCATAGGAGTATGCACACGAGCATGTCCAGTATCCATGCATTAACACCGGCGTGAACCGGCCAGCTAGCTGTAAACACACATTGAGACACACAGACACATTTGTGTAGTGAAAACCTTATTTCTGCCTTGTCCCATCTTCCTATCACCTGTCCACCACACCTTCCTAAAACACACACACACACACACACACACACACACACACGTACATACAGTCCTTTCTTTCTTAGATGTGTCTGTACACGACTCCCTGGCCGCAAATCCTTCAGTGGGATAGATGAGTGTCTCCAGCCCATTCATCATCCGCCTTATCCGCCACCCTCGCCACTGTTTTTATATCAGCCAGCAGTCACACTGACAACTGATGGCCCTCTCTCTCACTCTCCCTCGCTCCCTTCCTTTCCTTTCTCCCCCACAAGTCTTTCTCATGCCATTGCTCTTTTTTCTCACTCCCCAGTGCCCTACTTGCTTTGCTTGTACGCCTGACAGTGTGCATGTTTGTGGGCGTTCATGCACACTTTCTCACCTCCAAACCCCCTCTTCCTCCTCCTCCTCCTCCTAACCGCTCCCCCCACTCGTACAGATCTCCTTCCTCCACCTCCTGCTCTTCTTCCTCACCCGCCCTCCCCTCTCTCATCTTCCCTTCTCCATGTCCCTCTCCATCTATCTGTGCACCGTTGGGACCAGAGTGGCACCTTCAGAGCGGGCCGTAAAAAGGCCCTATAAAAAGCCCCAACACGGGAAAGAAAGGGTAATGATGAAATTTAACTGCTTCTCCTGGTGCACCTGGGGTCTGGCCCTGTGTGTGTGTGTGTGTGTGTGGATATATGAGCATGTGTGTGTCGTGTACGTGTTTGTGTGTGTTCGGCGAGCGTGAGGCCTGGGCACTGAACCGGAACTGCCCTGCTAGGGGGGTCAATGTCACGGCACCGTCATGAGAGTTATCGCTTTTTAAAGACGCACTATAGATTTTGTGGGGGAACTCATTTACACCGGCATAAAATGGAAGGTGGCAGGGGAAGTTTAAAATCTAAAAAGGACGGGGGACTGGGAGACCGGGAGGAAAATAGGTTCGATGGCTTGAGTGGCCTCACCGGGGTGATACAGATTTAACCCTTTGTGGAGGATGGACATTTTTATCCTTTTTTCTCAGACGGACTGAAACAAAAGCAAATCTAGGATAGACTCAAATTCACAATGTTATGAGTTCAAGTTATGTGCCTTTGTCTGTTCAGATGTAGCCCGAACTTTATTGCAGTATACTGTGTACAGTAAATGTCTATAAAATCCATACAGAGTTATGTCCACTGCAGATGCCGAAATAGCATGTTGTTAAACAGATTTATGAAGTGTGTCGCCTTAACATTTTTTAATGTTTTATTGATGCAGGAGTGCCATAACGTCAATGAATAGATCCCATTAAAATCTAATGGGCTTGTGGTGTATGTGTTTGTTGGTGCAAGGTAAAATCTCCACCTGTTTGTGTGTGTGTGTGTTTGTGTGTGTGTGTGTGGTTGGAGCCACCTCCAGGCCTGTATGTCAGGACAGGACTATTTTCAGTTCAGTTACTGGCTGGAGACCAGGACTCTCCCCAGGCTCAGATGCTGGCTCACCGGCCTCCTCAGCCTCCCTTGCCTCCCACCTGTCCCTGGCTGCGGGCCTCTGCGGCTGGCCCGCCGGCGTGGAAAATCAGCCTTTGATGGGCCTGTGGGGAATGGAGGAGGGGATGGCCGGGGTTGTGGAGAGGATGAAAGCCCCGGGAGGAGCAGCATGCACTGACTGACAGGGCTTGACACTGGAAGGGCCCGCAGCCCAGGCCTGGCACCTTTCCTCTAGCAACCACCAGGCCTCATTGACTGGCCTGCAGAGCTGGGTCCCGTACCCCAGTGTCTTCCAGGCCTCCATGTAAAGAGTCCTTTTTCATGAGCAATGTCCCAATCCAGTTAAAGCTGCACTAAGCAGGATTATATATAACATTGCAGCCTTCTTATCTACCAAAACGACAAATTGAGGATGCAACCTGCACAGCTCATAATTGTTGCTTCTCTCATTGTAGACTGGTAAGACATTTGTTGTAGGCTGTACAATTGATAATTGATACTTCTCTCCTTTAGCTATTAGGGCTGTCACTTTTTCCAAAAATCAAATTCGAAGTAATTTGAAATGAAACACAAATCGTTTGAATGAATTCAAATTCGAATCCACTCATCTGTGGTGCCTCCACTGCCTCACTTGGGTGGCAAGCTAGCAGGTGAGTCAGCAGATTTGTTGTCGTTGTACAGTAAGACAGCTGCTTTGTTGACAGACAGCATCATCTTTGTTAATTACTTTGCCATCTACTTCCAAACACTGCTTCTGAGATTGTGATTGTCCACTCAGGATGGCTTTGCTCACTAGTATCCTCCATTTTCGTAGCAAACAACATGACATTACTAGCTTAGTTTACTGATAGGTCAATAGGGCATGCAGTAGATCAAGCTGATAGTGAATTTGTAGAGCACCCTCTGCTGGCAAGGCAAACTACTACAAACGGTCTGTTGCGCTTATAGACTGTAAATTAGGAATTTGAACAGGTCATTACAGTTCGTATATTAACTTTTTCCCCAAGTGAAAGCCCTATTAGTCTTCAACATAAACCCTTCCTACACCTGATTAGACTGAAAAAACATGATGGGTGATCTGGAAACAATGTTCACTTTCTCCTAAACTGTCCTTCCGAATCAGTTTTTCTATTCTCGATGGACATCAGAGATCCTGGCACCAGGAGTAAAGAGTGAATTCCGCTGATTGTAACAAGGTGTGTGTGATGTCTTTGTGTTTAGACTTGAATTGAGTTATGATTCTGAGAAGAAGCAATTTTAGGTTTGTGGTAAATTGTGTGAATTAAAAGACAGGTCTGGGGAGAGCGGCAAATATTACTGCAAAAATGTTGTTTTTCATATCTGCTCAAAGAGCATTATCCGAATAATGTATTTGTATTCGGTTACACCCTACCTGTTAAAGATCTCTCCAACTGGAATAATCTTGTAATCAGCACACCTTGTCCGAGATCAGTGTGTAGTTTGTGCACCCCTACATCAGCAGTATAACGATTCTGAGATTCTACACTAACTTTAAAACTCTCGTAGCAAAAATGGAGCTTGCTAGAAACTTCATGCTATAAATGAAAATAATTAGTACATTTATTTTTAAAGCACCTTTCAAGAGCCGATGTCAGTAGCAAATGTGCTTGACAATAACAACAAAGCAACAGCCAGAAAATGCAGGTATATGAAGTGTAAAAAGTAATAGTAATACAAAAGAAAAGAAAAGAAATAAAAACTAAATAATCATCAGCAAACATCAGGATTAGTAACAGCTGAAACATGGATTTTATTTTTGTAGTTCTGGCAACAATTCTGGTTATTATGATAACATGATAAGTAATTGCTGAGAATGGAGCAAGAAACATGAACAGTCAGACTGGTCGTAAACCAACCGTCTTAGTCCGAAGGACCAAAGGGGCTTAGCTGGGGCGGCAGTAGCTCAGTCTGTGGGGACTTGGCTTGGGAACTGGAAGGTGGCCGATTCAAGTCCAGCTCGGACCAGTGAGTACAGAGCGTGGACTGATAGCTGGAGAGGTGCCAGTTCACCTCCTGGGCACTGCCGAGGTGCCCTTGAGCAAAGCACTGAACCCTGAACTGCTCAGCGCCTGACTATGTGGCATCTCTCTCCAAACAACTGTGCATGTATGTATTTCGGGCTTATGTGTGTGTGTAAAATAACAGTGGACTGTCTGGCCTATTTGTAGCGATGTTGCCGTGGTTTGAGATTTCAGCAATTATGAGTCTAAATGAGTACAGTGTTAGCATAACTGACAAAACCGACGACTGGAGCTACAAAAATAAAACCAAAAGTGGGGATAACTTCCTTCACTCAACAAAGGTGCACAACAAATGGATGGTTTGAGCAGCAAGACGGGAGAACCGCATCCAAGACATTTTCATGGCAAAACCATGATTCATTTTCCCTAAATTCTGCCTCCAAATTTTGTGCCAAGCCTTCACCTCTGTAGTTACTCACCTCCAGAGACCACTTGTGGTATTGGATATGTATTTGTATGTTGTGGGTTATTAACTGATGAGATCTTTAATTGCCAAACAACATACTTGCACCAGTCTGTGTGGAATGTCCATCCTGCCAATGTACAATCCAATGAAACATGTGCCATGCATAAATTACTTCTACTTCCTGCAAAACAGCTTATTGCTAAAAGGATTAGGGTGACACACATATAAACAACACAAACATGCTAATCCTCATTAGCACTGCTGAAAGCCCCTCTGATGCAGTGGTGGAGAGATGGGGGGGGCATGTAGCCAGGCAGGATGGTGGGAGGCAAAAAGTCAGTTAGCTGCTAATGCAAATGGAGCTGGAATCTGGAGTGTGTACACACGCACACACACAGTGTACACACAGTCAGACAGGTTGTGTGGTTTCCTCGCGTCTAATAGAAGTTGATCGATAGAGGGAGTGAGTGTGAATGAAAGGAGGGGTTGAAGAGGAGTAGAGCGGCAGTAGACACGCACCTTCAGCCAACAGTGCTGGCACACACCACAGGCTCCCTCTTGGTTTTTGGATCTGACAATTCCAATGTAATAACAGATAAATAGAGAGGGCTCATCAGGCCACAAAAGCAAACAGCTTGGGCTTGCCAAAGGGAACAGAGGGAGTCAATGTTGGAGGGCGTGCGTATGTATTTGTGCATGTAGAGAGAGGAGAGACCGAGAGAAAGAGCTAATGGCTGACATCTGGCATCGGTCGCCCCCATCTGAGTCCTGTGCTCCAGCCCCATACTGTCATGCTGAATGATAAAGCAGAGAGATTGCCTCTGAATCGGCACACTTGCAGATCCCCCGGCCAGCCCTGGAGGTATGGGCAAGAGAGCCTCTTTCAGCCATTCACCAGTTAATGTGCCAATTTGTTTTCCAGAGTGCTCGAAGGAAGAATTTATCGCCGTGTTCTGTGGCTGTGGGCAAATACTAATAAAATGCTCTTTTGCTGAAATTCACTTAATTGGCCACAGTAGGGACGGAGAGCTCAAGGAGGAAGAGGAGAGTTTGCAGATGTTCACCGAGACCCCCCTGCCCTGTTATATACTTCCCCCCACAACCAACCAAACACTTTAAAATACACACACTCCCATCATCTACCTCCATCTGATCAACCAGCAGTGATACCATTGAAACATACTCAATGGAGCAACTACTTTTAAAGGATAATTCTGTTTTGTTTTGTTTTTTACACAACGTGGGCCTTTTTGGCCTCATTTTAGCTCATTTTGGCTTTTTAGCTGCTAAATGCTCCACTATCTTCAGCAGCTAGTTTCTAACTGTGTCTGTCTGCTGTTTGGTGCTGGTCAGGTAGTGTACAGTGGGTTTACCAGAGCTTTTTGCACTGAAACCAGCTGCCTGCTGCTGCTGGAAACCAGGTTGATGAGAGCACTGAGAGTGAACCAAGACAGTAAAGTTGTAGGTCCTAAACTAAAACAATGAGCTGAAAGATGCTAAAATGCTCAGTAGAGCATTTTTGTCATTATGAGCGGCCCTTTTCACATACAAACAGTCATTTGACAATGTGTTAATATCAAAACATTAATTAGCCTGGTGCAGCTTGACCAGTTCTCAATGGATCTACTTTCTACTGAAGAAATAGTCCCCATGAAAACTGTTTAACCCTCTAGACCCCATAGCATACTGTTGTTTGTTGCTTATAACATTGCTGTGTGGGACATTTAGTTTAGTTTAGTTTGGGACATTTCTCCTTTATTTTGAAAGCCCAGCGTTATCCAGTGAATGATCTGCTTTGTTGTCAGACTGAATGTTGACTCAGTTTGAGTTTTTACTCTTTGTAACCACGTGTACAGTTTGTAGTTTGCAGTTTTGATAATAAAGTTTTTCTCCAAAGAAAAAAAAAGGTGTTTTCTGTGTGTGAGGAAGATGGTTGAACAGTTTTAGTGCTATTTGTTTGGTCTAGTGTTTTTTTTTTAATGTGTTGAATCGAACTCACACATACCACATTTGGTATCAAATTAAAGAGGAAGTTGTGTTTTTTAAAATGAAAACAACTTGTGATTGTCAATTTCTTTCTGTTTCTGAGATAGAGACTGAGTAGTAATGCTCATTTAAGTGAGGGTTCTCAGTGAGCTGCAGCAGCATTCTAGGGGTGTAGAGGGTTAAGGTGAGGTCTGTTGATGATCCACAGTAACAGTGACACTGTTTCTGGAAAGAGGTGTTGCACTGAATTTTTAAAATGGAATTTGTCAATGCTGTGAGTGCCATGAACAAAATTCCATTCACCTCCATTGCGTCGGGGCAGAGACAAATATGTTAAAACAAATAAAACTAAAACTATGCATGGTTAGATACAACCAGAGGTAAATGAGTAAAATATCTTGGGTTATTTTTTTAAGATGACTGTATCGGTCTTTCTTCATTCTTACTTGCCACCATGCTGTTTCACTGTCACAATAGTCTATCTAGCCCCATCTTCACTACATAATGATTTAATGGTGGAGAAACAGTGCTGCCAGCCTTCAGGCATGGAGCGTATTATTTGCAAATTAAATACTGCATCCGGCTCACAAATCTTTTAACAGCAAGTTGGCAGACATCACTCACTGTGACTGGGAAGAGATGAGACAAAAGGAAATGACAAAGAGAAGGAGGGGTGAGGATGATACGGAGGTAAAGCAGGATCTTAAGGAGAGAAGGACGGGATAAAAGTAGCTAGTGCTTTGGCTCCTGTTTCTGTGCCATCCCTGAGCCAAAGCCAGTGGAGTTCTACCAGGGGATGCTCTCCAGAATCTGGCCACACACTAATTACTGGAGGTTTTGTTCAGGAAATTATCTCCATGTCCATTGCTGCATTTCACAGCAAATTAACCGTGGAAATCCCAAAAACCAATAAATAAGGCTGAAATTGTTCATCAGGGTCTCCGCTGATTGTCTCGCTCACTTTCTTTGTCTCCTCCCTAATGCTGAAGAAACTAAGAGCCTGTTTCCTTTATTTGGGAATTCTTTCTGCCCTCAAAAAAGAGACAAATAAAGGCTTTGTTTAGGTTGTGCTGTGAGGTAGCGATAAGCTGTCAGTATTGATGCCAGAGTGTGTAAAAAGCATTCTTAGTGTGTGTCATACACACATACCTACTGGGCTATTCTTGCCATGTATGAGCACATTGGGATTAGCATGTTGAAAAGGAGTTGTTTCAATGTATATCCAAATACCCCATATTAGTCAGAAGATAGAGAAAGGAGAGCATGATTGAAAGAGAGACAAAATGACAACAAAAGTCATAAAAAGCAAAATAAAAAAAGATTTTAAACCAAGGAGAAGCAACAATTAACAGCAAGATGCAGAATTTGTAGAAAACTAGAACAGTGGCGTGGGAGTATTTCTGCTGAAAATAAGCTGTATCTGTTCTTTTTTATCTAAACACTGTACTTTATCTGATGAAATGATGACCAAAAATGTATCCTAAAATTTGATATGATCAAATTAGTTAGGATAAAATGTATGGTCATTCAGAGGCAATGCAGAGAAAAACTGATTTATCAGGCCAATATTTTGTCATTAAAAATACAGCCCAGTCTCCTTGGAATTGCGTCTACACTGGAAGATTATGAAGCTCATTATTTTACGTCCATTGCTAACGTTCAGTGCCAATGCAGGAAGTAATGTGCCCTCAATGTGTAGTGAGTTGGAAAGTAAGGGTGTTGAGGTTGTGGTGGTGGATGGGCAGGTCACATGTCTGACTAACATGTGGGAGACTGGAGTTTACATTGCGTAACAGACAGGCAATTAACATAATGTATTTCATTTGTTTTTCCGACAATATCTGCTTTTGCAATACAATATCCGCTCGTAGCAACTAAAGCATGATTAAAACTTTTTTGGATATACAGCAATTTGTTAAGTTTCAGGAAGATTGTGGTTTTGGTTAAATACTGCAAGAGTCAACAGTGACTTAAAGCAAGAGACAGGTACGAGATGAGTTTACTTTAATAATATCCGAATGAACCCATCTTTCCCTAACCTTAACCAAAGTGCTTTTGTTGCCTAAACCTAACCCCACGCAGGACTCAGTGTCAGAGTCCTGCACTTTGAAGGCCAATCATCCACCCTGACCACTTGCATGTGCTGAAAATGTTGCACCTCTTTGACTGGAAACCCCCCCCCCCAAGCATTACCAGTGAACATGATCCAGGCAGCACTTCCCTATCAAAACATAACTGGCAAAACAAATTAGCAGCATGTGAATATAATTCATAGGAGACAGAACTGAAGCTTGATATATAGCATAGTTTAACTTATTATACATTTACCTCACATTACACAGTCTACCTTCACTGAAATTTATCAAATATATTATTCTGACCAGATTCAACAAAAGTATGCTTGAGCAGGCTGAAAAAGAGACCCCTTACCGTTGTAAGGGGCCAATAAAACACTGACCTCAGCACTTTAAATACTTGTCAGAGTAGATATTGTAGTGCTCAGAGCTCTGCCAACATGAACTCACAGATTTTAAAAAATAAACTTAGTGAGTACAGGTTAGTAATAGATCCTGTAATGTGCTCAGTTCCTGTCTTTATTGTGTATAGTTATACTAGTGAGTCATACTGCTGTATTCTGTACAAGTGGGTCTGTCAAAATAGACCGGAGTAAAGAGAAAGAACAACAGTGAACACGATGGCTGTCTGTGGAAATGGCAATTGTACATTTTGGATCAGGACCTTTTTTGCGATTTTTCCTGGCTATCTTAATTTCTGATAATAAAGACAAACAAACAACTGATGGACTTGTACCTGGACCTATCACTCAGGAAAGGGAACCAAAATGGACACGTACACCATATGTATTCAAACACATATAAACCCACCGCCCAAGTAAATGACACCAAAGATTCAGTCCATACAGTCAAATACGAGTCCTCACCAAGTTGGATAAAGATGCCATATTTTCCTGTCTTCTCCATGAACATGTCAGCTACCATGAGTGTCTAAACCCTGGAGGAGGGGTCATCAGTTAGTGACAGTAAGTGGGTCAGTCCATTCTGCAGGGTGCATGGGTGGGCGTCCAGACCACCCAGACACTCCCAGAGGATGAGCAGGGAGAAGTGTTTGTGTGTGTGTGTGTGTGTGTGTGTGTGTGTGTGTGTGTGTGTGTGAGAGAGTGGGGTTTAGGAGATGTATAGAGGTGCTATACCCAAATGACAAGCCCACTGGTCTCATGGCAAGGCACAATTAATGACCCGTGCTAACATTACAGGATGAAAAATCCCCACTGTCCGAGCATCACCCGCCCCGCCTGGCAACTGGAATTCTTCATTAGGTCTGGCAATGGAAGAGAGGGTGTGAGAGTCTTTGTGTGTATCATATTTGGGCAGATACATGTGAAAAATATTGGACAGTATGTTGTACAGTGTATGCTGAAAATGTAAATAATCACCTATAACAATATGTTATGAGATGGTGGTCTGAAGCAAATGTGTTTCATCTATATGGTTTTGGTTGACTAAGATATGTTTAGGAACCCTTTGGAAAGAGATAGTGGGCATTCATTTTTATAACATTTTTATGTTTATTGGCAAGCTTCTCCTAACATAATGGTGATCGGAACTACTTTCTACTGAATAAATCCTCCCTATGAAAACAGTTCACAGTGAGGTCTGTGAATTATAAACCAGCACAGTAGCTGCGGCTCCATGGACAATATTTCTTCAACCTGATTGAAATCATTCTGATTAGAGATTCCAACTTAACTGTTTACATGGACGCTGAATAAAGGGATCCGATAAGATGTGCTTTTACATGCCCAAAACATTTAATCAGACTAGAACTCTTTTGACATGCGCGCAGTGGTTCTGCCTGCTATGAAGAGTCTAATCTGCCAGAAGAAGAAGAAGGTTTTTTTTCCCAGCTTCATTCATCTTTTCAAACACTTGAACAACTCGTTGTTTGGAGCCTTTCGACCATCGAGGTGTTCAACAAACCTTAAATCTTTTAAATTGGATCAGCCACAGAGCAGTTTGGTTTTTCTGTCCCGCCCGGAAACTTGTTCATCTAATGTTCCCCAACGTGGAGCAAACATGCAGAAAGAATAGATTTCTGCCAACCACAGAGAAAGGATTGGATTAAGTGTTTACGTGGTTATTAGGCGCTAGTATTTTCCTATTGAATGGATTATCAAAGGTTTACACCATCCCTCTCAACCCGATTGAAAATTCCTTCCAATCGGGCCGTATCATGTCAGGCTCTTCTGATTGAGCTGGTTACATGAGGCCTTTTTTCTGACTATTATTATTATTGGCTGTTGTTCCCATTATTAGTGGAATAATAGGGTCCATGTAAACGCAGCTATTGTTTCTGTTAAGACACACTGCTGTTAACTCTTTCAAATGTAATTGTTCAATGCTTTGAGCAGCACAAGTTAATGAGTGAGTCAATTCTATTAGGGGTACATGAAAAACATTTTTTTCATGATTTGATCTGACCCTTTATTTTTAAACTGTCCCAAGTTAATTTACCATATTTCTTGCAATTTGTTCTCAAATAAAAGCTAACTTTCAAGTAATGACTGTGTCTCAAATAATTGCCGGGGTTGTGCACAAACAACTAAAAAAAGGATTTACTGTTTACCATTTTTACTGTAAAGAACAGAATTTTGTTCACATTAAAAGCCTACCAAGAAAGGAAGGGATTATGCCCTTGAGTCACGTCAAGTCAAGACTTTTAATGTGAAACATCACTGCAGGAAGTACTACCAGCGTATTACCAAAATATGATGAAATACTCTTTACTCTTGAAGGCTCATTATTGAAGTTGGTAATAGTAGTTTGATACAGTCCACTTTTGGTCAGAACTTTCAGCTCTTCATCTCATAGTCTTCATCAGAGGATGGAGTGTTGAGCTTCACAGCTTAACAGTTAAGGAAAAAAAGGAGTATTATAAAATAAGAGAATTAGAAATAAGGTTTGAGTTTGAAGGCACTTATTGTAAGGTGCTTTGCATAAAAGCATCTGCCAAATGAATGTAATATTTAAAAAAGACCAGCTTCTAATATAACCCTGGTTCTCCCCAAAGTTGAGGTAAACAAAGGCACAGACCATATTTGAAAATGTATGGTGACCTAAAGCCACTATTTATAGGTTTTAAAATGTCTGTCCTCTGCACTGAGAATGAGTGGGTTAAAGCTACACATAGACTGCAGAAATTTAAACCAGCATTGTCTCATCATCAAATGAAAACTTACAGTGAATATCTGAAAGGTGATATAATCACATAAAATAGTTGTTACATTTTAGTAAACCACATTCATTTTGGGATATTTTGAGTATTCTGTTGTAGATCCAACATTGTACCCAAATACCAACATTTCCTCCCAGCTCACTGCTGATGTGAGTCAGATTCCCTTTACCATCAGTCCAGACTCAACCAACCAACCAACCAACCACTGTGCGTCATCCAAATTCTCACCTCATCATTTTACAAGCCACGGAGCCAGGATAAACAAATCGAACCAATCTCATGCGTGGAAATCACTCTCAAAATAACAACTGCAAATGTAGAAATGTATTATCTTCACCCTCCAAATCCAATTTATTTCATGCATATCTTACCATCTAAATTGAATACAGCACGTAGCTTGTGCGGGAAATCACTTTGAAAAGACTTGCCTTATCTTATCGCTGGGCCCTATCTTATCCTGGGCATCTTGCTTTCTAACCATGCAGAGGCGTCAAAGTGTGCAGGTCTCCACTGAGGGCTGTCTCGCTGTGTTTTCATTGGTCTTCTCACACAACAGGTTTTGCCAGATCCACCCAAACCACCGTAAACTTTTAAAGGAGCCTCCCCTCAGTGTTAATTGACATTTATGAAGTTAACACATTTTTAATTAAGGGCAATTATCAGATTATAGAGGGCTTTTAATTATGGCCAGATTTACTTAGTGAAAATATTAGGCAAATTGCTAGAAAGTGACTGTTTGAAAACCATAATTTATAATCTGGAAAGAGAAAAAAAAGATAATTATTTAAAGAGTAAATTATCTCACTGTGTATAGTACTTAATAAAAGTTAACAAGTGCTCTCTGACAAAATGAAAATCTTAATTAAATAAGGACGATTGTTGTTGAATTTAATTGACAAGCAGAGTCTGGTCCTGGTTCTCTGGAGGTTCCATTCTGACTGAGAACAGTGATGTGGTTCTTCCGGTGATTTGAGATCTGCAGGATTGAGCTGTTCCTGTTCAGACCTATTCAGACTTGGACTATCTGAAATGAAGATGTTGTGCTGCGACCACAGGTTTATGAAAAATATTGACTAAATCTAGACCACTATAGTCAGAGAGTCCAGTTAGTCCACATTATCCAAATATCAAATATTGGGCCACGTTCAGGGTTGGTGATTAGCTAATTAGCATCAAAGGTTAAGCCAAAGACTGATATAAAGATGGACGACATGACAGCTCCCCAAAAGTGAAGTTAAAACATCTTGATCGCCCCCTGGTGGCTCATAAACCCAGCCCTCTCCATGTTATATGAAAAATCAAAGTACCTGTTCAAGTGTTCATTTTTCTCATAAGTTTGGTTTTAATTAGTTATTTGATGCTATAAAAATGGGGTGAGACGCCATGATTGACAACTTGTGGTGTGCTTACGATTGCTTCAGGCGGGAACTTGATACCGTGGCTCCACCGCAGATCACTACTGTGCAGACTCTGGCTCCAAATGACGTCACACGCACTAGAGGGCAGCTCCCATATCCGGGATATTTTGGCTTCATTTTTGTACAGTAGGAGGAAGTGGAGACGCGTCGTCCATCCTTATGTACAGCCTATGGGTTAAGCCAACAAATATGAAGGGAAAGTTCTCCATATTCAAATTTGTGCTGTACATGTTCTTAGATCAATTTCTGGGTGGCTCATTCATTCATTCATCCATTCATTCATTAACAAATCACCAGTATCCAGTCTGCACATTGCAACCTTTGTGTTGGCAATGACAATTTCCAATGCAACTAACCCATCCCTTTAAAAAAATGCTTGCCAGATATTGCAACAATCAAATTACAGTACGAACATTGTAAGTTGATACCAAAAATTCACACCCACAGGAAAACACCCATTCACTGTGTCAAATTCTCACTTTCTACAACATCTGCACATAGCAGCAGCAGGGCGGTTAGGGAAACATGTTAATGGTTGATATAAAGATGAGCTTCAATTGCAGGTCATTTGACAGGATGCAAACTCCGGTCTACTGCGTGAAAGTCAGACATGCTACCTGCCCACGCACCACCCCGACCTCGCCGCGCTCACTTTCTGCTTCGCTACATAAAGGACACAGGAGACAAAGGAAGTGCCCTTTCATGTGTTGGTGTGTTGCGTTTCAGTTCATTCCCACACTGAACGCTTCATAGCCCGGCCCGTCAGGTTGCTTACTGATCTACCAAAACACTTCCTCTCTCACACTCCCGTCCGACCTTTCCTCTTGCTCCCACACTTCTCAGCCTCCCCACTTCTCTATCAGTCACATCAGCACACACACAAACACACACACAGAGCCCATGTGAACAAAATACTCTACAAAAATTAGTGCCCAGAGCTTATTATATACCCTGTTGACTGTTCCTCATGAAGGTTAGAGCCTCCATAGAGTGCTCTTTCTGTCAGTGTGATACAGTAAATGTAGCTCTTGTATACATATATGGTATCGTCCTGCAGTCCACCTCTTATGGAAAAGGTCAGAGCATTTTAAAACAGTCTGGGCAAAGCTATTACATGCTATAACAGTCAGTCCTGAAAACTTTTTCACAGCAGACATTTTGACTTGAAAAGCACAGGTGTTCCTAATGGAGTAGATCTAAATGGAATTCAGCCATAATTAATTGTATTGATTACACTTGTGCTTGTGACGTGTCAAAATGTGTTCTGTGAAAAAGGCCCATGTCTGCTGATGGAAGCCCTCCATTCCAGACAATGAATGTTGAATGTTGTGAATGTTTTAAATATCAAATTAGAAGCCACAAGAATGAATGGCGTTGACATAGCCAATATCAAAGTAATACACCCGACAATTCAAAGATACCAACTTGATATTGTTGTATCACTGGACTAAAAGGTTGTGTTAGAGTGGGATAATATTATTTTGTCCTTTTTGCTGGCATGGTGTTTGGGGGTAGGGGTAGCTATTTTGTATTCTGTATCATTTTTTTTGTCTCTGATTCTCACCGAGACCCGCTGCCTCGTTCTAACTCCAGTCTTCACGAACTCACATCCGCGAACTTCCACAATGCTATAAATGTGGCTTGTCCGCAGACCTGGTGCATGTCTCTCAGAATTTGAAACTCCACTATTTTCAATGAGCAGCTCTTTGTTGATGATTGAAACAAATGAGAAATGAGATAGCAAACGTGTTGTTTAAATACAGCAGAAAACAACACCTGTGCTATACAATGACGACATGTCGCCATGGAAAAGGTTTTCCAAAAAAGATGTCACAGTTTTTGTCGACTGCCTTCACGTGTGCTTGCTGTAGATGTGTCCACAGCTCCCACTGCATTGTCAGAGAGCAATGGCGACACCTGCAAGGACGACGACCTGAGTATTCACACAATAATTATTGTGGACATTATGTACATTGTTGTCATCTTTTCATATAAAGCAAATCTAGACCGTACTCTTTATATTTACAGAGACCCAACAATTCCCACCACGAGCAAGCACTAGGTGACAGTGGCAAGGAAAAACTCCCTTTTAACAGGCAGAAACCTCGAGCAGAACCAGAACCAGAACCAGGCTCTGGGGGCGGTCATCTGCGGTCATCTGCCTCAACCAGTTGGGTTGAGAGAGAAAGAGAGAAGGGGAGAGGGGAGAGAGAGAGAGTGCAGGAGGAAAGAGAACATCTAGTAGTTCCACATAGAGATGGTTGTGGTAATGATGTTAATATTAAAAATAATAATAGTAATAGCAATATAATATGCTGCCCATTATTTCTTTAATAGGAATGTGCTGGTTTTATGAGTGAAAACATGTTTTGTTTAGAACAAGTAGGAGAACTGTTTGGACAGCAGCTGATATAGCCCATTCACTAGGGGTGCATGTTCAACTGATGTATGTAGCTCTGACAGCTGTTGTTGCAATACATGGTTAAAAGCCTGAATGAGAGTCCTGACTGAATGGACACTCCAAAGATAAAAGGGTCAAGATGCAAATCAACAGAGACAGAGGGAGCGCTAAAGGAGGAAAAGAGGAAACAGTGGACAGCAGACCAAAGTTCCTCCTGTCACTCCATTAAACCCCTCCACAAATCCTTCATGTCAAACACACTCAAGATTAAGCATGTGTGAAATTGAGGACTTTCTAATACACATGCCCCCTCTGCTTACCACAAACACACACATAGTGTGTTTTGATCATCACCTGTGGGGACCACCCTTTCTAAAGGTGCTAGAGGTATTGCTTAGTTAGCTTATACACAATTTCAGATTGATATATATCATCTTACATAATAACACCCATCACCTCTCCTCTTATTATCACAAGGTTGAATCACAACAAAAATGGCAGAGCGTCACAGTCATCTAGCTAAAATGGAGTTGTCCTCAACCAACCAGGTTATGTCTTTTCATAATTTATTTTTCATAAACTTAGCAAGCTGCTACCCATAGGGATGAGACCAAATACCCAAATACAGTGAATGCAACAACAATTTGAATATCTACTGTAGCAGCACCAAGATTCATGCAGAATGCAAAACATTTTAATATTTTCACAAAAAAAAGTTACGAATTTTAAGCTTTCAGAACCACTGTGCCAGTGTCTTTTATTTTACTATAAAAGGATTCTTAAGAAGGGGTGGATACTGTTGACAGGACAGACTTTATATAAAGATGGACGACACGTCTCCACTTCCTCCCACTGTACAAAAATGAAGCCAAAATATCCCGGATACAGGAGCTGCCATCTTGTACACAGCAGTGATCCGTGGTGGAGCCGTGGTATCAAGGTCCATGTCCCATCCGCTAACATGGAGGGGGTGGGCTTTATGACCTATACTGCGGCCAGCCTCCAGGGGGCGATCCAGAGGTATTGGCTTCATGTCGTCAATCTTTATATACAGTCTATGGTTGCAAGTCTCACAATCCTACACTGTAAACCCATGGATGTATAAAGAGAACTGGATACAGCTTTTAGGACATAATGATTTAAATAAGGACTCTTTCAGTGTTCATACTGGCTAGTTGTTGTACCTCAAAAAAAATGATCCGCTGATTTACAGACGTCTCTTTCCCAATGTAAGTCTATGGGAAAAAGTCTCTTAGGGCCAGTGTGCATCACGGTTTGGCCACTATGTCAAATTGGCTTCAAAGCCTGGCGCTCTTCCTGGGGGCTTGTGTAAACCAAGCAACATAAAAGTACTATCCATGCCATGATCACATTACATATATGTAACCTATTCCGGAACCTTTAGACTTTTTTAATGGTGGAAACACGGTGAATAAATTAGCATTTTCAGAGAAAAAAAAGTAAGAAAATAAAGAAAAATCTAAATGTTTTTTTTTTGTTTTGTTAGCATTTTCAACAAAATGCAGAGGTTACAGGGTGTGTAAGATTTGGAAGAAAATATCTAGAGGGTAACAGTCATTTTTTATTTCATTGTGACTTTAATAAACTGTTATTCAACACAGTGTGACCAGTGCAGGTCATGCAAAAGCAGCTGAATAACCCTGTCTAACAGCCGAACCGAGCAGTCTGGCATTATAGTCAAGTATCAGGCCTTAAAGAGCTCCATTCTCTCCTCGCCCATGACTTGTTTCAGAGTCCACGAATCATCAGAAATCTTTGACATTATCTCTGCTATTGTCTTCCATCACACACACACTGTATGTGATTCGGCTGAGTTGAGAGCAGACATTTGCTCTGTGTGAGGGCCATCGCTGTCATATTCCTTTGTTTGCTGCACATGACACACTCCCGCTCCCACTGTGTGGTAATATGGCTATTTTCTCAGTCAATTTGCCACTCTCAGCATCCAAGCACATGCAAATATGGAAGATGATACCGATTGGGGAATAGTGCTCGGCTGTAAAAGGTGTACCAACTGTTTAAGTCTAGGTTATTGTTGGGCAGGGACGCTGATAGTGTTTTGAATTCATGCCCTGCTTTGAGGGAAAACAAAAGATTTATATGAAACTGTGCCTACAAAGAACAAAGGATCAAGATGATTCAGATTTTAACCTTGCACTTTTATTTTCTCCTTTCAACATTTGCAAGTAACTAACATAATAAATAAAAGAGACCTGTAATCACCTTTTGTTGACTGAGAAGGCAGCCACACCACAGATTTTACTGATACACTAATTAATGTTAACAATCTGTAGAAACCACCTGAAAATTTGATGTGCAGCAGAGGAAATTAAATGTTGATTTATTGTTTCTGACACACTGAAGACATGTTTTGCCTACTGATTTTTACCCTTAGAAATATCAATATGATACACATTTAACTGGTAGATTCTCCTGAAATTGACATTAAGCAATCAACAAGATAATTTAACTCAGGAAGACTCCTCACTCTGTTGCTGTTGTTGAAATACAAAAACACACAGGTCAGTTGGATCACAGAGTGTTGTTAGAGAGTGATTTCTCTTTTGCTAAAAAATAAAGCTATAGCTACAGTTTAGCAACAGGTGACATAATCTGCCAACTGCCATGTTTGTCAGTTTAACCAGAGAAACTGATGGTCAGCGTCACCTAACAATGAAAAGCCTGTTAACATTACATGAATGTTTTCTACACTGCTCTTTGCTAAAAGAAAATGAGCGAGAAGAGATTAAATGTCCAACATGACATTCGTTAGCATGGTGCTCTGGTATGTGCCCCCAACATGTTGCACCGATGGACTGTAATAACTTTTTCTGTGTATTGGGGAATGTAGAGATAGTAATTTATGCTTGATTTACATATCATATAAATGTAAGGAAGCGTGAAACAGAGCTCTATGGTTTTACAGTGTTTATATTATGAAATGCACTTCAAATCTTTAAATGAATACAAATGTAGCTATAAAGTGAAAGTACTATCTCATAGGACAGTCAATACCTGTGTTTTTTCAGTTTATGTATGTAAAGCAGTGGTTAAGTTATGCAAAATGACAAAACATTTCTTTCTTTAGTCATATATATTTTCTTACAATTATACATTTTTAAATGTATTATTTTTATGTATTTGACAGTAATATATATATCAAAAGTACTTTTTGTAAAATTACAGAAAATGCTGCTACTTTTGTCAGTAAAGAATACTTTATTTTTATGGTTAGTTTTGTTAAAATTATACAGATTTTCTTTTGTTAAATCACATGACACTTTTCAATAAATAAAGTTTATTCTTGTCATTTTAATATGATTTTCCTGTCATTTTGAAACACAGGGGGAAAATTGTAAAATTTATAGGGAAAAACTGTACAGAATTGAGCAAATACGGGTATTTTGCTGACTGGAGACTGGATCCAATAGGGAATCTGAAAGGCATTGGAACTGGAAGTGACCTGTGGAGGGCTGCAGGCAAACATTTTATTTGTAACATTTTTAAACGCTTCTAGATGCTTCTTTGTACCTGCCAGCAATAAGGTCATAATTAGGGATGTCCCGATCAAGTTTTTTTGGCCCCAATCCTGATCTGAGTCTTTTAATATGGGGTATCTGCTGATACGAAGTTCAATCTGATATTTATATATACTATCTATATACCATCATATATTATATATAATATCAGCATATATGCAACGTTGATTAAATATGTATCTGACACACTGAAATAACTATTGTAGCATACGAAATTTGGCAAACCCTTATTTTTTAAGAGCTACTTGATCCAAGTACCGAAGATGCTGGTTCAAACTTATTAAGCTGATCAGCCGTGATTGCCGCAGGCGATTTTGGTCATTTTAACCGGTGAAAGTGACGGTCAGCGCCGGCAAAAAAATGGGAAGCTGCACCCTGAATGTTCTTAGCCAATGAGAAAGAGAGAGTTAGAGTTAAAGCTTATGAAGCCTCCTTGTATTTTGACAACCTGTTCAGTTTTTCTTTTTTCACCATTGATAATGTATCAGTTGACCTCTTTGGATGTGTTGTCCAGATCCAAAAGCAAGTTGGTATATATATGATATTAGTCAAAAGGACTCTGCCACAGTAGTTTAAATGGAAACAAATGAAGAAAAAGGAAAAATGCACTAAATAAAATCCAAAACTGAAAAAAGGCTGGAGCTGTGACCTTTTCACCCCTGGATGCTTTATTTGTCTGGCCCAGGCTGGATAGCAGGAGGGGAGCTTTGACTGGGTTTCATGCAGTATTTCATCTGGTTGGCTACTTAAATCACCTTAAACATCTCCTTCTTTAAGACACACTTTATTAGTATGTAGGTAGTTAAGCAGTGCACATAAAAATAAGATGATCCCTGCTTGTATTACAGCCCATACACCATATACATTACATCACATCAGGCTTATCCAGATGCCAAAAGCAACTGATATTCTTCCTTTATCTATTGGGGTTATCAGATAAAAAATACTCAAGAGTAAAACAGAACAACCCTGAAGCATTTTGGTGTACAGACGATCAAAGGAAAGGTCTGTCATTCAACAAGAAGGCAAAGTTGACCTGTCTTTTTATACATCTTCAATATGATTTCTCCAGCAATTTACAAAGTCACTGTCCAGTCCATCTTTAAAATTGGTGATTTAGATTTTTTCAGTTAAACTGAAGGGTTAAGTCTTCCTTCATGAGTTGAGAAAATTCTCCTACGTTGTAAACTAAATAAACAATTAAAGAATCACTGGTCTTATCTCATGATTAATAAATGTCCATTATCAGCAAACACTGACATATGTCCAACACTGACACACACACAGACATACACTCACTGCTTCCCCACACCACCCCCTACTGCTCAGGTACACCCTCCTGACCCCCCCCCCAGTTGCTAGGCAACATGAGCGGACACCCACCTGCCTTTAGGCTTCAGCGCTCTAAATTTGGTCTTAATTGCAAATTGAGTGGGAGAGCAGGCCGACGATGGCTGAATGAGAAGCAGACAGCCGAGGCTCCGGCTGCGGCCACGGAAGCGACTCAGCCGCCATGAAGTGACAGAGACAGTCAGAAGAGACACAATAGGGTTTAGATGTGCACAACGGCACACATGCAAGCTGATGCTTAGATGGAAATGTAAAAACACAAGTCAAAGTTCAGGTTCTCGAACGTAGGAAGAGAAAATGTTACAAGAGAAGTCTTTGGAGTATTATGTCCCTGCAGTAGTGCTGGCAATTCAGGTCAAAACAACAGAAACAGTGTTGAAAAAGCCAAAATACAGTCGGCTAAGACCACAAGACCACTCCCTACCACATTTTAGACATCAGTTTGGTGTCAAGAGCTCAGGAAACGTATTTATACGCCTTGTTTTGAGACTGATCATCATCCATTTTTGTATTTCTTCACCAGGTTTTGAAAGCTTCAAAGGGAATACATGAAATGAAATAAGATTTATGAAACTTACTCTACAAGGATTTCACCTAACAGAGGCAATTTTCAACAATAGCAACTACAAACTATGCAACTCAGGATCCTTTAAAGATCTTTGGGCTGTTATGTTGTTTCATTTTTCTTTTTTTAAAGATGATGCCACACAGTAAGAGTACCAGGTCTGCGTCAATGCTAGAGACAGTGACTGGTGGCCATTTTCATAAAAGTAATTCATGTTTTTTTTCTCTTGTGTCCCTATTTAATAAATAATAGAGATCAGATGTAGGAATATACATGTCAAATAAAAAGACTGACATACACCCGCTGCACACCACTTAAAAGTCCTGTTTCACTTGGAGTGGAAAGTAAAACATCTGAAAACTCACTCATGCTCACACATTCCATATTGTAAGTGGTGGGGGGGGGGCTGACTGTTATAGCTGTAGTTTAAGTACAATAAAGAGAAATGATCAATCCTGCTATTCAGTTAATAATAACAGAAAAGGTGTTGCAAATGCCAAAATACTGTGGTTGTGACTCTGCTTTCCCTTGTTGTCAAATGTAAGTTTAGTGTCAAGAGCTAAGAGAAGCTGCCTTGTTTTAATCATAAAGCAAACATTTTCTATCTAAGTTATTCAT
Source organism: Macquaria ambigua (assembly GCA_008360985.2). Taxonomy (NCBI): domain Eukaryota; kingdom Metazoa; phylum Chordata; class Actinopteri; order Centrarchiformes; family Percichthyidae; genus Macquaria; species Macquaria ambigua. Next base: position 108,762 of record VMKM01001279.1, on the reverse strand, counting down.
CTTTTGTAGTGGTTTGATTCAACCAGGAGAGTTTCCTGTACATCCAGGCCTTGGAAATCCTCAGACGGCCAGTCACCTAACTTTGTCTATACAGAAAATTGACTTTTGAAACCCTGGATATAATAACTAATCTCACTTCACAACTCTATGCAAAGTTGTAGAAAAGCAAAGACAAACAAAAAAGAATTCCAGGGCAATACTGCTGGTTGGCAATTTGAGCTAAAAGCTTGAATGTTATTTCTTTGCTTCGACTTTCTTCAAATAGAAAAATATTTATTTTAATATAACAAGATTGAAACAGCAGCGTGTCACCACTTTGATTTGAAATGACATGTCATTTTAACATTCCTGTCTTTTAATCAACATATCACAAATATGCTTTTTAAGTTTTCTCAATAGACTGACATAAAGCTAGATATGTTTATGATAAATGAGTCACAAAAGTATCCAACTGATTTACAGCAATAACATTAAAATGAATAACCAGTTTTTATAATGACAGTTTGCCTCATCATGAGCTGAACTCCTTTGAAGTGTTTCTCACAAAACTTTCCTGGCTTTTTGAAGTCTCCTCCAACTGAAATATTACAGATACATTGACAGGCCAAAAACTCTTAAGAGAGCACATATCGGAGAAGGGCCCTGTTCGCTCAATTCAATTACCTCAGCCCTATACACAATCCACAAGAGACAACGGTGCACCGGATGCTCATTTCAACTCCTCTTTCCCCAAATCCCCATAGAAATCTCCTTCGGTTGGACAATGCACTTTTTCCCATTTGAAAAAAAGAAAGAAAATCAATATCTGGTTTCAATACATGTGGAAGCCGATCGATACCAGCCCTGGCTCTCTTTTTCTCTGCCACGCTCTTCCTACACTTTTCCCTCCATCTCTGGCAAATGATAAATAGAAACAATGCTGTATGGTTATTGGGAGGTCATGGTGCAGCCGGAGGAGAGAATAAGGCTGCTGATGAGAGTGCTTGAGCTGGAATCACATGACGTTAACCTCTCTGTGGAGCGGCATGGACAAAAGAGCTGGAAAGACTCACACACACAGGAAAACACACACACATTCAGCCTCGGCATGATTTGGGTGTTTTGTGGTTGGTGATGAGTTCATTTGACTGAAAAGAAGAACCACTGCCAAATGTGAAATGTGAGATAGAGGAAGCTCCTGAATCAGTCAGAATGAAGGGAAAAAGTGTCCAAAATGGAAACAGTTGAGATATGTTTTGAGGACAAGTTCCGCATAAAATATTGCAGAATACGAGATTTTAACATTGTGGAAAGTAGCAGTAGCTGAAACACAAGCATCCAAGTTGCTGAAGGAAGGCGACGGTGGAAACGTGAGTCAGAGTTGGAGAGAAGCGTTAACATAGAGGAACTGCTAGCAAGAATTTATTTCCAAAGTCATGGCTGAATATTTAGCTGATTACGACAATGTAGATGAGGCATTTGGATTTGATGGCCATCCCTATTTATTTGAGCCAGAGTATGGGGATCTTCCTGCAACAACTCAACCTCTCACAAGATTTCAGAGTGAGACTTTTCCTTGAGCGAGACTTTCTGTTTCTGGTTAAACAAAAAAGGAGTTTACTCTTTAACAAAATGGTCTGTCTCTGTAGGGATCCTTCCCATAATGTTGTCAGACACTCACATAACAATCTGAGCCTGTCAGTGGCAAAAACAAGCACTTTTAGTGGACGGACTTTGAAGGGTGCAGTTGCCCCAAAGGGTTACGTTGCAGCCATTGCAGCCCATTCGCAGATGCTGGCTGAGCTGATCTACTGGACCAATTCCAAAACTTTTGTTAACTATTAGTCATTTAGACCCAAACATTTGTAAAAATGGGACCCAGGTTTAAAAATACTGGAGTTACCCTTTAAGGTCCAGTCATTCAGTAAGCTAAGCCTTAAAAATCCTGTCAAAAATACATCCAATATCACAGAAAACATCAAAAAATTGAATTCAATCATGTATGTATGGTCAGATCTCTCCTCCTGGGTCCTATTCTAATGAATTGGGTGTCAAAAGAATGATAGAACCAACATTTTAAATTCACTTATTAATCCTATCCCTGTCATTAGCAGCAATGCTGGCATACAACAACATAAAACAAGGGACTGGCCACAAAGCTTTGAGGAAAAACAACCTGGACTGTCCTTTTTAAACACAGAATTTACATCTTCTGACCAATTTGGGTTTATATCAATAGGAACACGCACATATTTGTAAGAGGAAACAATTTCAACCTGCTGATTTTTGATGATTGGCAATGTTGCCTGTTTCATTATTGAAGGTCAATTATTAGGTCCTTAGTCTTACAAATATTAAGGTTCAGATCCAGCTGATAAAACTCTCAACCCTGTCTCTGTAGGTCTGGTCCTCACCATCTAGTATAAGGCCTATAATGGTGTGTTCCCACCAAAAGCGAAGCTCGAGTTTGACCGCTGGATCATTTGTTTTTAAAAACAAACCTGTTATTAACCATAACTTAAACTCACATTCATTTATGTTTATTATTGATGACAGCAGCTGTGCAGCCATATATTTTATGTAGACACCCACAGTGTGTTCACTACAGCTCAGTTAAATTTAATGGTTTCTATGCTGCAGATACCTTGCCACTGGTGACTCATTCAGGATGATTGGCTTTCCCGACACAGTTCACGCGAATATATCACCCGAGTTGAAATTTTTCAACTCACGTGAATAGGCGGAAGACACGAATTTCGTCTATTCACACCGCGGAAGTCGTGTCATTCGCGTCTTTGCATTGACTTTGTATGTAATATCACCGCCAGAAACGCTCGATTCGCTTTTGGTGGGAACACACCATAAGGAAGGGGGAGTTTAGAAGATGGCACAATTAATCTTTGTTAGTAACCTAAAAGTGTTTGTTAGGTTCAAGCAGGCATCATTAATTCAAGGTGATCTATCAAAGAAAACCAAAAACTTGGACTTTATTAAAAACATTTAAAGTCTCAGCTGAAAACCTGGGGTAGTGGAACTAACTACCCTGGACCCCAACAGTGGGAGGGCACTCAAGAAGCCGGGAATATGTTTGTTTTTATCTGCAATTTGACTGTTTTTGTTTTTTTTTCATTATTAGATTGCTTTTTTATGGTGGTTGAAAAAACTGTTTGACTGACTTAACTATATTTGAGTGGGTGCTCTACCTCATCTGAAAAATGCACATGGTTTAGCCCACTGACACAATAGGGTCAGACCAAAATAGCCCATTTCCAAATAGGGTAGGTGTGATGCTGATGCTAGGGACTCTAAAGAGAACCTCCAGTCAATCATGTCTTTTCAAAAACTACTGAAGTCAGAGAGAAACAGACAGACAGACAGCAAGAAAGAAAGCAGGGAAAACAGATTGTGAGTGAACACAACTTGCTGGCTGATTTATTATTGGTATGACAATAGTTAGCTTGCTAATAAATGAAGCCGCATTGGTTGGCCTCAGTTTCAGAAACAGCCACATATCTTCTCATATTACTGAGCATATAAGCAACATAAAGTGCTTAAAAGGTTATTTCAAGCAATCATTTTCAGCAGTTTACACTGAGATTTCAAGAAACTCGCTAGCATGGTAGAACAAGACCAGTTTAGTCGTATGCAGTTGTCTTTTATTATGAACTACAGCAGAAAAGGAGGGAAATAATGTATTCCAATGCTCTCTCTCCAAGCAAACCTCACCGCTGCTTCTACTTTGCCTCTTGCTCCTTCTTTAGGACATCTCACATTACTTGACTGCAATTTCTGTCTTGATGTTTGCCAGAGTGACAATTCATCTTGTTTCACCGATCACACTGCAAGACCACAAACGAATATTATATCAAGCATGACTGATAAAGATCGGGACATCCAGGATGAAGGTGGGAGCAGTGGAGGGCAGTTAAACTGGGGGGGCTGACTCTCTTATTGGATCACAGCAGGGGGGTGTCGAGGCTCCTTAATGACCCCGCTGACCTGCCGAATCTGAAAACATATAATGACTCTTTGGCCTTAGCTGTTGCCCATCACCACTAATACAAAAATATATATCTATATTAAATATTTTACAATATATTCTTTAGAATATATGTACCTTACAATAAGTGTGTCAATAGCATTTCTGTCTCCCAAAGAAGGATGTAAAACCTGAGAGGTATGCAATGAACAGACAACAGTCTTTGTCAGGCTGTTCTAAGTAGTCTTTTGAGAGCAGCAGGATGGGTGCCAGCCAGCTTGGGCATTATGTGGTCCCCCTCTCAGTCCGACAAGGACCCCTCTTATCCTGCCTGTCGTGTCTGCGAGAGGGCGGGGGGGGGGGCACAGTGGGGACCCTAGGAAGATCTATGGGACCCTGTGGTGCTGTTGTCTCACGAAAAAGGAATTACAAACAAATTGCTGAGGGCCAGCACATAATTTCAAGACTCGTGGCAAGTTTATGACTTGCTAATGTTTCTAATTACATGGCCGTGAAAGACTTAATTAATTTAGGGGTGCATGGGGGACGCAGCGAGGGTGGGGGGAGTTAAGAAGAAGGGTGCAGAGGAAAGTAAGAAGGAAAGAAAAAAAAAATAGGCCCCAAAGTAAGAGAAAGAAAATAAGAGAGTGATGAGAAAGAAAGTGGTTGCCTGTGTTTGTTATCATGGTTCCAGTGCATTGGTTTTTACTGCCTGAGGAGAATTTAGTGGCTCTCACTATTGCGTGCAAAAGAAAATGTGAGTCTCCGGGAAACGCGACCATTACGATCAACCCCTTGCTGATACCTAATATGCCCCGCGTTCCCCCCATGACTTTGCCAAAGTGTCTGTAATCATATTATTGTAAATGTTGGCGCAGTTAATTGCATGGAGAGGAAAATGGGCTATGCTTGGCGGGTTATGGGGAATTTTTTGAAAGTTTGTTTGCCCTCTGGAGTATTGGAGGCACTAATAATGGTGGATTGGAGGCGAGAGTGCGAGAGAGAGGAAGATGGAGAGAGGAAGGAAGCAGGAGGAGGGCAACACTTAACCGGGAGTGTTTCTTCTTTCACTGCTGAGTCTGATATCATTTCAACAAATAAAGTAAAAAGAATACAATGCTGTTGATGTGGATGACTACTCTTGAGTGTTTTGAATTCAGCAGCAACCCGTGAGCAATTGATGGATGGTGATGTGCATGAAATGGACAAAGTTCTATGTAAACTTAAAGCATTACAACATTTTCACAATGTTTAAAATGGAAAATTAACTGATATTGAAATACAGTAATTATGTCCTGATTTGACAAAATGATGCAAATTGCACCTGACAACATGCATTAAACATCTAAATATTGGCTGATTAAATCCATCTTGTAAAGCCATTCAAACGATTCTTTTTTACTTTATTTGTTTATTACATTGATTTAGTGTCTTATTTCATTGGGGCAGCGCAATTAACACGATTCAATCCCATGTTGAAATAAAAAGAAATGTGTTGCACACAATTTTTTAACAAAGGGGTCCATAGTGTGTGCTCCAATTATCAGGGTATTACACTGCTGAGCCTCTCTGGGAAAGCTTATGCAAGGGTGTTGGAAAGGAGGTTGCGACTGACTGAACCTCAGACTCAGGAGGAGCGATGTGGATTCCATCCTTGTTGTGGAACAGTGAACCAAATGTTTACTTTTGCAAGGATTCATTTGTTTTGTAGACTTGGAGAAGGTTTAGGCACAAATTACTGTCCGCGCCGCAGGGTCCATGTTCATGCATGTTCCATCATCTGCCCATGTGTACGAGAGTCTGTGCGGAGCATCCTGGTGCCGCCCTAAATTTACCATATGCGCTGCAGTCTGGTCTGACGATTCTGCACCTCACGATTCACATCCAATGGCGATGTTCAGTGCCGATACAGAAAGTAGTGTGCCTTTTGTGTAGCAAGGCAGAATGTTAGGGTGAGGTGGTGGATGGTTGTATAGTGAATCCAATGCAGGAGATTTTGTCCCATCACAGGTCTTCAATTAATGTTTGCCTTTTATCATATCTTAACCATTGCTTATTTGCCATAAACATGATCTTTGCCTAACCTTAACTGTAGTCACTGAAAGTAATCAAGGATTTTGCAGAATCATCCAATATTGACGCTTTGGTCTGGCAAAAGGTTGACGTGCTGGCAAACGTGTGAACACGTCCACCTATGCAAATACCCAATGTAGTATAAACACTGCTTGCACGTCTGCAGACATTTTGAAGTGTATCTGACCCTTTATGATTGGACAGTCTTTACATTATGCCTGATTAATTCTTCTCATCGATTCTTGTCATTATTTGAGTAAGAAAAGAAATCAAAACATGTCCTCCATGTGTCCTTTGTCGACTTTAATTAATTTGTCAGTTATTCTAGAAACTTACAAATTAACTTTTCCTCACAGTTTGTACATAGGAACATATCAGTCTATTGTATGTCAAAAAGATGACATCTTGATGCACATTAGATAAAGGAGGTATTGGATAGTGAATAGTACACATGCGTGCATACTTCCACACATACACTTGTACATGTTCTCTCTCCCTCTCACTCATGAAAAAGCGGGAAGACCAGGCAGTACTGAGGGAGGCCCAACCACTCTGGGCTCACCCAGGGAACATTAGTCATTTTCCAGCTCATTGCTGAGGCTCATTTAGCAAAGCCTCCTCCCAACCATCATCAATATCTCTCCTAAAGAGGCCTATGAGCTGGGAAGGACCAGGCTGCCCTAACCTGCTGTGGGTCACGCTTCACCATGCCTGCGCTGGATAGGGCCGGGAACTAATGAGAAATGACAAGAGGCTATTCAGACTTCTCTCATTTTTTAGAACCTGTTGCATCATTTTTCTTTACATGCATGTGGTTGTGGTGTGCTGGATGATAGAGGCAGTGGATTTTTTTTTCTTTTGTCGACAGATGCAGAATGCTCGTGGATTTATTATGAAATTGAATTAAATAAATTGTTAAGGATGCAACTTCTGTATGACCATAGAACATATATACTGCGACAAGACTGTCCTCAGACATTTCCTTGGCCTCTTGTTAGGACCTTCATTCAATTGCTATCTAACCCAATTTTTCAAGTTTTCTAAGCTTGGGGTCAGGGCCCCATTGTGATCACTTAATAGTGTTGCGATAAAATGTGTGCAATTGTAGTGGGGAAGAAACTAATATATCATTTGAATACCATCTTTTAACTACACTACCATCTACAACTGCACTATTTATAAAAGGGTTATAAGCTTGACAAAAGCATTCCCTACTCAAGGTCCATCTACTGTTTTTTTGGAACTTTAAACTGTATCACATGGTCAAACGATGCATTTGGAGAGGTCTTTCTCTCCTTAGGTTTAGGCACCAAAACGACTTGCTTTGCTTGTAAGTAAAGTTACATCATGTGACTTTGGACTTACGTCACATGACTTAACTTACGTAACTTAACGTTACGATCTGACGTAAGTTAAAAGAAGTCCATGTTGACTTTTGATTTCACACGGGACACGATCAGCGGTCTGCTGGGTGAAAGTGCTGTGTTTGACCCGCAGACTTTGTCGCTCTTTATACTTCCTAACCCAACTTCTTCCTTTGCTGCCATCATAATAACTACGGCCACTAGAGGTCGCCGCCTAACAAAATGGGTTGCAACAAGCTGCTTGCACAGACCTATATGGCCGTATTTTTGGGGAGGGCGGTCTGGATAAACAGTATTTATTCAGCTGAGGGTACCTTTGTCGTGTAAAATTCAACCTATTTTATTATCCCACAATATCTGGGCTAATCAAGTAGAGCAGCCACACATGTTATGCCTCACAGCAAGACCGATGCTACTCAGGATTCATTTTTAATCCTTTCTTATTTATTGCAGATATTCACTGGAGAGGGTGAGAAAAGAGAGAGAAGAGATAGGCAGAGCAAATGAGAAGGAAATGGGAGGAAGAGTGATTAGACCGCAGCCAAAGCTGAAAGTGAAAACAAAGAAATGCTGGTAAAAAATGGTCCATTTTGAATAAAGCTTTGAAAACCATGAGAAACTCATATGTTTGTTTCATTCTCAGTACGTTTCTTTATGAACCTGGCTTTGTGCATGTGGGTATTGTTATGTTGAAACAGGAAAACAGCGTCTGCATACTTTTATATAGAGCCATATAGGGTAGCTGAGTAATCAACCTTTATCTAGTTCACTAAATCTATTACTTTTTTATTTTGAAGGGCTAAAAGCAGCAATGTTTCTCACGACTTTTATTTTGACTAGGCCAATTGGTAATGAGTACAGGACCGTTTGCTTGTGGCAGCAGTGAACAGTTGGGAAAGATCAAACCTTGGACAAGGCAGGACAAAGATACTCACGTGGTGAATATATATTTAGGTAACATGGAATGTAAGACACAACCAATACACTCATCATCAATAGTTAAATTTGGACTACCTCAGAGGGTGAGGTAGAATAAAAGAGAGGTGGAAGACCATAGGTTGGATGACAGGAGGGCAAAAGGCATCATCCTGCTGTGATAAAATGCTGACTACAGCCATGTGTGATTGGCAGCTCTGTTTGACTGGTCCTCCGAGGTGTGTTTTTAGCTCATTTGTCCTCAAACAATCTGATTCGACCATCATAGCTTTTACCACGTCAGCATTTCCACAGTACTGACTAAGCTTTGATGTGGGTTTATCAAGGTTAATAAGGGTATTGTAAGGATGAAGCTGCAGATTGCTGACACTTTCGCCAGTATTTAGTGTATCTTTATTCAGTTTTCATGCAAAAAACATTTGATCAGTTGAGCTTTTCTCCAGAATTGTACCACTATCAAGGTTGAAAAGCATCAGAAGCAGCATTCTGACCACACTTAAGCTTCGTTCAGACTGCAGGCTAATCAGATTTGTTTCTCAGATCAGATCTGTAAGACAGACTGTCCACACTGTTGTTTGCAAGTGATCAGATCGGATTTGTGTGTCCAGACATCACCAACCTATCTGCATGGGTTGCTGTGGTAATGACGTAGGCGCCAGTAACTCTGTACACTGGCGACGCTGCGTTCCAGTGCGAAAGCATGAGAAATGGAGATCTATCATCTCGCCCACCAAACAATCGCGCTGTCCTTCGTCGCTCCAGATAAACTCAGAGATGGAGGAGGCTGGTATACAGCAGCTCTGATGCACTTCTGTCACTCTGGATTTGACGTCGTTATTGTGTGTCTCGTTGCGAGTGAAGCAAAAGACACTTTGAAATCCGATTTGAGTGGCCACAGCATCTGGACTGAGACGCATGTGTAGAAATCCGCTTGGAATCACATTTCAAAGTACCTCCAAAAATACCTCCTAAAATCAATCTCGATACAATCCGGATTTGCCAAAACACGGATTTGGGCTGGCAGAACAAGGCCTAAAACTCTGCATGTAACCCAGGAGAAAAACATTACCACAACAAAGGCCAAAAACTACTACCTACTACTTCTGCTACAATTACAACAACTACAACTACAGACACATGTATTGCTCTGCTACAACAACTACCATTGATGCTATTACTATAGCTACTGCTTCAACTGTTGCTACAGCTACTACTACAGCTGATGCTATAGCTACAGGTACTACTGTTACTGATATTACCACTTCTACTGCAACTACTTATTGCTACTGCTATTAATACTAGTTATGGTACTGCTTTTACTTCTGTGGCTACTATTAATACTACTACCACTACTACTTCTATTATTATTGTTACTACAATAAATATGATGTTGAAAAATTGTGATCCAACTGGGTGCATCTCAGAGAAAAATTTGATTATAATTTTATAATACATTTCTTATAATACTTTTAAGTTGTTACCAACCTAGTCTATATGTCCATCAGCTTTAATACATATAAGTCACGTTTCACTTATGAATTTGTTTTGGGTTGGGTTGTTTGCTTTATGATGTTCACTGACTGAAGGTTAAAGGTCATCAGCTTTTTCATTTACTACGTCTATGCTGCTAGGGAGAGCACTACATATATCTAGTCTATAAGTCTCCGTAATGTGGTTTGTGTAGCTGATATTACACAGTGTGATTGTGTACTGTGTAGAAACACAAATGTGGAGATTGTTGTGTTTCTGATGGCTGCAGAGTGCTAGCTGAAAAAGCATGGAAATGAAGTGGAAAATGCATATGATTAGGCAAATACAATCTCCTTGGAACCTGTGTGTGTGTATGAGTGTGTGTGTGTGTGAGCGAGAAACAGATAGAGATAGAGAGAACGACGCACTCTAAACACACGATTACATCTGCATTTCCACATCCAACATTTGTTTTCATTAAATTGCCATTCTGGCATATTTGCTTTCGCAGTCCTGCATTTCACAGTATTTGCATAAAATTATGTGGTAAATGATGCACAAACATTTTATTAGACTTAACATATATAGAGATGCAGCATGTTCACTACTTACTACTACTTTAGGCTTTTAACATATGATCACACTCGCTTCCAGAATCTGATTCCAGGGATGAATGATCTCATTTTCCTTGACACTTTTATAATTTGTTTAAACTATCTTTAAGCTACAGTATATGTTCTGTGCGCTCTTAAATTGAACTTGAAGTAATGGCATTGTGTTCCAGTCTGTCTCTTACATACATTTAGTTTCCAGCTTGCCCTCTTGGGCAGCAGTGAGCATGTTCTAAAGCACAATTCATGTTCCTATTTAGTTGCTTTACTGAAAAACAAGTTAAAATCCCTGTTATTTTGAAGGAAAAAAACAACAACAATCTACTTGGACTCAAAAACATGATTGGACTCGTACAACTAATAAACAAAATTTCTCATCCCAAAGGCAATTTTGCACACATGCAATTTTCTGTGCTTGAGGGCGACCTGCACACATCTGTTTGTCTATTATGGTGGTGAATGGGGGGGTGGGAGTTCGGCATTGGCCCTGGTATTTTTTGATCATATAAACAACAACAGGGACACGGGGCATCCATCATGACCTGACCACCTCTCCCGCTCGCATGTACTTGAACAGGCCCCACAAGTGGTAGCAATTTTCCATTCTCATTTGTTGACCACTTGACCATGTGCTTTCCCCGGCTCCGGCGGATGAGCTCTCATTCATGGTCGACTTCTGGTCCATACACACCTGCAAGCTCTGCTCCGATGCACCGGCTGCTGACAAAGTGTGCTGGATATCGCACACTGCCTCAGAAATGAACATGTGCAGCACAGAGATCCACAGAGAGGAGGAGAAAAGCAATCAACCAGGGCATACAAACATAAAGTCATCTGTATTCTTGGTGTTTGTTTAGACTTTGATACTTTTAGTCAAAATTGTAAAACAAAAAAAAGGGAAGAAATTCAAGTTTTATTATTTTTTCTGTTGCGTCCCTTATATTAGTGTTATCCATTACTTAATCACAACTAATTTAGATTGCAGAAGTTAACCCTCAAGACTCCAGTAGAATTATAGAATGTTGTTGCAGTTCACTGAGAACCCTCACTTAAATGATCATTTTCCTGCTCAATCCAAACAAACAGCTCTATCTCCAAAACAGAAAGAAATCAACAATCACAAGTAGTTTTCATTTTAAAAAACATAACTTAACATAACCTCTTTAATTTGATACTAAATATGTGGCGTGTAGCTTTTTAGACTGAGTTTGATTCAACACATTTTAAAACACACCAGACCAAACAAATACCACTAAAACTATTGTAAATAACTTTTCATCCCATCTTCCTCACACACAGAAAACACTTTTTTTTCTTTGGAAGAAACTTTATTATCAAAACTGCAAAAGTCACTGCACCCCGGAAAACAGTGTCCGTTTCCGACAGTGAGAGCCGGGTAGGTCCCGCTGTTTACTGACTGTGATTATGTGATGTGATTTTGAGCAAACACATGAACTCACAATGTCTTCGTCACTTTGCACGGTGGGTCAGGATCTCTCTCACAACACAATCTTACGGCATCCATAAGATTATAAAGACGGGGACACTTAGTTGGCGGAGCCATTGGTAGATTTACAAGTGGAAACCCAGATCTCAAGGTTACAATGTATATTTCCAGTTCCGATTACTGATGACAACTTAACTTATCTGCAATACAAAGCTCAGGACTTTATTTTCTGTGTTTTGATACACTGGGAAGGATTTTAAAATGACGGGTGCTCCCGAGCACTGTAGTGAAATATAGAACAGGCGCTCTGGGGTTTTAGAGGGTTAAATAACACATTATAATAATAAGTTGTAAGATACAGTAGCTATACATCTGCTGAGCATGTTGATAAAGGTCATTCTGAATTTTTTTTAAATCTGAAGTAGACTTTTTTATGGAGCCACGAAGGGTCACGGTGGGATTTTGTTTTCTGAACTACTTTTGCGCTCCCTCGCAATACTTTTTGCATTCCCCCTGATCCAGTGTGTTGGACCAGTTATAATACACTGCCAGTTAAGGGAAACACTGTTACATCATTTCTCCTTTCTGTACTATCTGCACTTTCCATCAGTGGTCACTACTACTATTTTCACTACTATTAAAAATCTATGTTACCGAGATAGCAGCAGCATATAGAACATCGAAGTTACAAAATGTGTCATGCAGACTCAAATAAAATGAATAAATATGAAAGACTAATCATGGATCAACAATACGGATGGTATCTAAAGTGATGTCAAGTTGATAAAATAAGAATCCTTAAAAAAAAAAGAATAAAGGCATGGTAGCACATATTGCGGCAGAAAATGAGAAAGAAAAAAGAAGAAAATAGTAGGAAGGAAAAAAAAGAAATACTCATTGTAAGTCAAACACAAACACAAAATTGTGGCTTTAATTATTTTTTTTACTTAATACTTTAATTAATTATGTCAAAATTATGACATAGAAAGTCAAATGTAGACTAGTTTTAACTTACAAACTTATAATTTTGACCTAAAAAGTTTAAGTTACCTCATTATTTTGACTTATCATGGGTATTTCTGTTTTCATCATTCTTAACTTTCCATCTTTTTTTTTTTTCTGGCAGAAATGGGTTTCCATATAAAAAACAGACAACCCCAATACAGTAGTCAAGAGACACTGAGAACTAGACTAGCTTGCCTCCAGATCATAAAATGATGACTTTAAATACATGCACACACAGGGTCCTAAAGTTTTCTGTCTGACTGAGGCATGTTCCAGTCACAGGGTGCAGCAAACATAAAGATATGTAAGTTCCAGGAGCATTAACAATAGTCTCAGTCTTATTTGGGGTGGGTGAGATGCCAAGAACAGTTTTGTACATTAGTGTGTACTAGTGAGTGAGTTGGTGGATTCCTTCTAGGCCCTCAGTGTACGACAGCATCCTCCTCACTCCTCTTTCTCTACATGTTGGCCCTGCTCCCTGGAACCACTTGCTGCTCTCCCTCTGGCCTCCTCCTCCTCTCTGTCTTCCTCTTGTTTTCCTTCCATTCATCCAGCATTTCCCCCTCTCCAGTGGCCCAGACAATGGGACCCTGGCTGCAGCCAGCCGCGGGGCCCCTCAAGCCGACTGAGTCTTTTCATAGCGAAGCCCAAGGGCTCCAGGGTAAATCCTACAACTTGGCATGCTAGCGTGCCAACTAAAGGGATGCCAATGTCCGCCAGCATTGCTGCACTCTTCATTTGCAGCCTCCTCTCTTTGTTCTACAGTGTCTCTCTCTATGACTGTATGTTTCTATCTCCCGCTTTGTCTCAGATTTCTTGGCTTTTCCATCTTCTTTAGTTTCTCTTTGTCTCTGTCTTGGCACACAGTGGAGTGCTGAATGTCTTATGTTTACCAGGTTCCAGTTTTAAAAAGGCCTTATTCTCACAATATTCCAGTTGAAAAGGTTAAATTTAACAACTACTGCCAGTAAAACTACCACTCTAAGCGGTACCACTCAACTCTACACTCCACTCTATTTGGCTCTCGTGTGGTTAAAGTTTTACCTGTCTGAAAGAACACAGTGTGTATCCTATAATAATACTACATCAAAATGTTCTGATGTGAAACATGGGGTACCCCAGGGCTCTGTTCTTGGCCCTCTGTCTTTCTTTCTTTCTATTTCACCTCTTGGCCAAATTATACACAGTCATGGAATTTATTTTCACTGCTACGCTGATGATACTCAGCTGTACATGCCTGTAAAGGCAGATGATCATTCCCAAATTATTAAATTAGAGCCCTGCTTGTCTGCTGTGAATAAAATGGATGTCACGTAATTTTCTACTCCTAAATTCTGATAAAACTGAGATGCTGGTCATTAGCTCAGCTTGACATAGATACCAGTTTGAGAAATAACACAGTTACTGTTACTTGATCAAAGTTTGACATCCAAGAATCTTGGTGTTACGTTTGATCCTACCTTCTCTTTTGATCAGCACATTAAAGAAATCACCAAGATCGTCTTTTTCCACTTACGCAACATAGCTAAAATTAGGTATTTTCTGTCCTTGGCTGATGCAGAAATCCTAATTCATGCCTTCGTTTCATCCAGACTTGATCATTGTAATGTTTTGTTGTCAGGTCTGCCACGTGCCAGTACTAAAAGTCTTCAAATGGTTCACAATGCTGCAGCTAGTCTCTTAACTAGAAAATTTGATCACATCACACCAATTTTAGCTTCACTTTATTGGCTCCCTATCCATGTCAGATCAGACTTTAAGGTGCCTCTAATGACTTACAAAATTGTAAATGGGCTTGCCCCTTCATATCTGTCCAATCTCATTAAACCTTATATTCCATCCCGTGCTCTCTGCTCTCAGAATACAGTACTCAGAGTTAAAAACAAGTCAGTTGGCTGCAGAGCCCTATTTTATATATTTCACAAAATAGGGGCCACTAAACAACATTTTGCATAGGGCCCCCAAAAAGGTAGAAACGGCCCTGCATGGATGTGTTTGATTTGTGTCATTTAGCATGCTAGCCAGGTGGTGCATTAAATCTGTGATTAATGAAGTTAAGCACAGGAAAATGCCAAGGTACAATAATGCTAATCTTAACCATAACCCATGATGACGTTATCCTTAACTGTATTGCATTGTTGTGCATTTTTTCTACTGCTCACAAACTTTTAGGCCAGGACCGGGTGTGCACCCCCTTACTGCAAGTGAATGCACATTTTCAACATGTATCTTTTACAGAGGCTGTGTTTGGAACTGCATACTAATGCACGTCAAATTAAGTATGTAGTGCGTTCCAACTGCATAGTATGTGGATTCTGTGTACGTGAGAAATACCCGGATGTATACTAGATTAGCAAGAATTTCGTATGCGGCTTGAGCTTACTGGACATACTCAACTGCCCCAGGATGCATTGCATCTCTTAGCTTGGATGGGTAAAGTTGTGACTGATACAGTCATGTGATGCAGTCACAGACACTACAGCTTTTGTTAATGTCTCCACTACTATTGTTGTAGTCATGCTGCTTACATCTACTACTACTCTCACAATCACAACTCACCAAATCCTGTACAGCCAAAGAGACATCCACACTAACACACAGAGACAGTATACTGTATGTGTAGTAACTGACATACACACACGGCACTGCCCTTTGCGTTATCAGTGAGCCAGAGGGACAGTGAAGAAGAGGAGGGGGCACGTGCAACTACTGGACAGCTATATAAAAGGCAACTGGCATGAAGAGTGATGGGCTGGGCTGCTGCATCCGCTATTTGGCCTTCATTTGCTCCATCTGACCCCCACTGCCCCCACCCTGCTGATCAATCCCCTCCCTTTTCATTTATGCCTTTATGGAATCATTTGCATATGGCATTGACTGTGCTGTTTTTTATTGAGGTCATTTTTATCCCCGCTGTGTGGCAGCTGTGACAACAATAAATCCAGTTTACTCCTGGACAAGGATGACCTTTTTTCTCTCTCTAATCAAGCCATTACAGGTTGAGTCCATAGTCAGAGAACAGCCCCGTTTTCTTCTTCTGTTTATTTGTGGTTATCAGCTGAATAATGAACACCTGCTGGGTGTGTGCAGACAGCTCTGAAACTGGGAAAGCATACCAATACACCCTGGTTTTCATCCACAGGTAGAGTGGCAAAAACAAGCACTTTTAGTGGACGTACCTTGACGACCACAGTCGCCCCCAAGGATTACGACGCAGCCCATTCATGGATGCCGGCTGGCTGGACCAATTCCAAAACCTTTGGTAATTATTAGTCATTTAGACCCCAAAATATATTAAAAAAAAAAAAAAAAAGGGCCTAGGTTTAAAAATACAGGATTTACCCTTTAAATTTGATGATTATGAAGCTATACCTTGATTTATAAAGAGTAACTGGTTGACATTATTTCTAAACAGATTTATGAACATTTTTCCTCCATGGACATTGAAGAAACTGGGGTGGGCAATACCACAAACTTTTGTATAACTTTTATAAAGATATTGTAGCACAACATGTGCTACAGCTAATGAACTATGTATGGGAGAGCAATGTGTTACTCTTTATGAGGTTAATGAAAACCCATTTTCATTATCATCAAATTCTTTGCCAAACATTCAGCGTTTTTCTGGGTAGACTGATCCCATGGATAATCAAATAAGACTTAGTATTTATAGTATCAGTACTTAGGTATTGATCTGCCTATCGCTGGAAGTGAACTGTCCGTCAGTGGAAAGAGAAAGTCCCGCTGATTGCAGCAGGATGTATATAATGTCTGTGTTCTGGTTCTAAGGCTTAAATCATCAGCACTAAATCTATGTAAACATTATACACTCTACATTTCCTCTCTTCTTCTCTCAACCTACAGTATCATCTTTGTCAGTCTGGATACACACCTGACTTTTTCACTTTGAGCGTCTCCATACTTTCAGTGATCGCAACATCTGCTCTGCAGTCTGCACCTGCAGCCCTCTGTGCCTCCCCCCGCCTCCCTTAGCGGTGAACTGCGACCTGATCTGAGACAGCTGCTGCTGCGGATTAAGTCTGGTTTTTAAACAAACACAGCTCCGCAGTGCTTGGCGGGGGCCAGGAGCAGGGTCCAGCTCCAGGGCCCGCTGAGAGTGAGCCATCCCTGGGGAGAGGTAGAGAGAAGGGCCCATGTGTAATCTGATGAGCCCCTGAAGCTCCTCACCAGGGCTGCGCTAAGAAAGGGTTGTTTTGACTTCATGTATGAATTTCACATAAAGAGGACAGTACAGTTTATCAGTTCCAAATGCATGGCTGGAGTTAGGCAGTCATTTTGGCTGCTGATGGCCTTTCAGCCCTTGACAAGGAGAGGACTGATCACAGCTCCATTTCAGATAAAGGTGAAGTGTCCTCTTCTACCTTTTGCTACCTTTGTCATCCTCTTTCTCTCTGCATTCGGCCAGGCATCACTTCAGACGGGTCATCTCAGCAGATTAACTCTGAAAACCAGATCCAAATGAAACACACTGCAGCAAACATCTATCACTTGCAGATGTGCTATCATGCTAAATGTGTCTATTTGCATCCCCCTTTTTTCCAAAAGAAGGTGGATTGGGGGAGGGGGGGGTATCCATCTCTCTTGTAGTTGACAGTCCCCATTAAAATGCTGAGCGTGCTGAGGACCAGCGAGATGGCCGCAACTGGTTTCTCACACTGTTGTGACAGCGAATGCAAATAGCCCGACTTTCTCCCCGGAGTGGGACGGAGAGTGGCAGGTGGGAAAAATGCAGAAAAAGAGGAGTGTAAAAGAAAAGGAAGATGAGTAGGACCAGCTAGTGACAAAGCAAAGTGAAGGGAAAAAAAATCCCTCCTCCCTCCTTTGGTCTCTTTTAATGACTTCTCCTTCCTCGGCTCTGCCATCAAAATATTATATCAATAATTGCTGGCAAAAAATTAAACAAGTAAAACAATGAGATGGCCCCGGGGGCTGCCTTCCCCCTCCAAATTAGTCTGTGCATTTTAGAAGAAGGTCACTTCCTTCTCCTCTCCCTCCCTTTCCACCCCCTCACGGCCCCCTCCTCTTGCTTCCATCGGATCAGTGACACATTCTCCGGCGTGATAGCGCTGACCTGAGTTTGAATTTAGAGTGTTCATTAATAGGATATTATGCCATATGCTCACTGCACTGTCTTATTGTAATGTCTGGCACTGGTTTAAGAATTTGTAATTAGTGCTGATATAATGAAGGGACTGGAGGGGCTAATGCTAACTGTGGTGCAAGAAAGAGATTTGCACTTTGGATTGTAAGCTGGTAGAATTGGTCATCTGCTGACCTACTGGCTCACCAAGTGCACACTGGGAAAAGACCTTGGTTGGGGCCCCTGTTAAACAAACATCTCAGAGGAAGAAATCAGTCCTAACCAGCCCAGAATTCTCAGTGATTTGGTGCTGCTATTAGGTGTAGGACTAAAATAATTAATATTTATTTAAAATATGACTCCTGTCTTGCCCCATATTTAGGAGAGCTCCAGAGGTGTCTAAACTGTTTCAAGTTGAGCTTCAAGGAGGTCTGTTTTGGATGTTTCAGAAAGTTGCAACTTTACGCTGCGGATGGATCTTCACACAACTACTGCTGTGTACAACCACGTTCACCACCAGGAATGCTTTCAAGGAGAGACTGTGAGTGGGTGCCTTTATCCACATTTGTACAGTTCAACATATCGACACTACGCAAAACACACGAAATTCTTGTGGAGAGATCAGGGAGGCAATACGAAGCAGGAGGAGGCTATGACAGCAGGTTTTTCACTCTGCCTTCGAGTGTGGACATTTAGAACAGGTAAAAACACTAAAAGTAATAGAATCATGAGTTTGAAGGCTTACAAGACACCAAAACCTGCTAAATGACGTTGCATTTAATTACGGCAAAAGTTGAATCCGGTTCTAATGCTAATATCTGGCTGGGCTTTTGTTGATAAGGAAGATGTGTTTGTTGTACTTCCAACAGGATTCGCTCAGTGCTACGTAACACGTTTCGTTTGGTTGTAGGTCTATCCAATTGCGCCCAAAGGAATTTTGGTCTGCACCTGTTTATATCATTGTTTTATTGTTTATTTTAAGCTACATGAGTTGTTTGCCAATATTTACTTACAGTATATCCTACTACTGCTATTAATTATGTCATCACAAAAATATTGCATTTTTCTGCATTTTTAATTATTCCATTATCTAACCAAACTTCATAACTCTTTCTGCAGAATATTACATTCATATACTACTAAATGGTTTTGCCTAATATATTTTGGAGAAATGTAATTGCTGCCTGGATTATATTCACTTGCATTCACTTGTACCGCAAACTTGCAGGGAAGTTGCTGGGTTGGATGGTGGCCATACAAAGCACAGGACTTAGAATGTGAACCCTGGTGTCACATGTGGTTAGGTTTAGGCACTAAAATGACTTTGGTTAAGGTTGGGGAAAGACCAAGGTTTTGGCTACTTCTGCTTTGGAACTTCAATATTTATCCAACACCACAATCTTTCCCTAACCTAACCTAACCTTACATGCTTTGAGTTGCCTAAACATAACCATAAAATTCTTGATAATGCTTTTTTTCTACACATTTTCTGATTTGGCAGATAAGTTGATTAACAACCTTTCTAAATCGCAACTCTCAGAAAACTACAACATGTCATCATAATTTCTCCTACAGAGAGTGACGTCAAGTGTAGGAAGCGTCATAAATAACTCTGTTTTTCTCTGATGACTTCAACTAGTACTCTCCACTCCTCCAGTAGTAGTATTTGCTGTCCTGGTGAACAGGGATGCTGTGCGCCCAACACTCTGCCATGGTGTTTTTCTCGCACATCGCGTCCCACCAGCACTAATTTTCATTCACAACAATCTTCATGGGCGGCATTGAAGGATGAGGGTTTGAGCGGCTTTTGCCTTGGCGCTGTCCCAGCACTTTCAGCCCTGATGTGCTGTCATAATTATGCTGTCCGTGCTAAATGCCTAATTGTGTAAATGCGCAGTGCAGCTGCCAACAAAAGCAGAAAATGGAGGGATTTCTCCATCACCAGGCAGTAAATAATTGCATACAATGTGGGTTATGCTAAGAATCTATCCCTACTGAAGGCATAATTCTGGGAGCAATGTATGGAATAAGACAATGACACAGGAAGTCCTGTGTTGACAGCTACAAATACAGTCATAAACACAGATTAGGAAGGGGCTTTAAGGGGATTCACATTTATTGGAGGAGAATAGCTGCTACTTCTGTTTAGGCATTTATCATTTTCAACTGTATGGAATAAGGTGGTTCTCTATATGAACAATAATCAAACAAACATGCAGTCCATTTCCCAACATGTATTAAATTAAGGAATTCGCCTAACAAAGGAAAAAGTGTGAACCAATAAAGAGCTGAATCATACAAACTGATTTAGCTGACAGAGATTCTAGAGGTCAGCACCTGAACAACACAACATCAAATAGGTCTTCAAAGAGCAGTTCCACACTCCTCATTATAGGTTTAGGAAATCACTGCATGACAAAAGCGACTCCTGCACACCAACTGAAAGTCTGCAAATTGTATTTAATAAGTTAACACATTTCTGATCCTGGTGGGATCTGCACCAAGTCAAAATCTTTTAAGCGATCTCCTGTTACAAGAACACCCCCACTATTCACAAATGAATCCTCTATTTACATAAAATGGCATAGTAATTATTAAAAGGATAAAAGATGTATGTATAAAACTTACCATAGTGTGTACATTCCCACTAAACAAAAAGTCTGAATCCACTATATCTAAACTGTAACATTACAAATTTACATAAAACGAGATAAATTGGAAAATTGGATTAAAAAGTCCACTTATGATGAACAACATACAAAAATTGCAATTGAAGATTTAAGCTTTTTGTCAAACTACTCTTTGCAATGTCAAAAATGAACTTCCACATTCAACGAGAGTACATTTTTAGATTTTCTAGGTTGTTTTTATGTGTGCTTTCCTTTTCCGATTCCAGCCTTGAACTTCCCGCAGTTTCAGTCTTCTGCAAGCTGCACACTTGAGACGATGAATTTAGGGGGGCAGTCCAGGGACAGACTTTATTTATTTATTTTTTTTAGTAAATACAACATGCCTAAAATTCTCTATCAGTCTGTGCCATTGTCTAACTCGCCTCAAACCTGTTCATTCCTAATTGGCTAGAAAACCAAGTGACTTCAGTGTTCAGTGTAAACAAAGCAAGACATATTTGTGTTGTACAGCAACAGTGCACATTTCTCACGCCAACCCTGTAAATGCAAAAGTCAAGTGAGTGATGAAGTTACACCATTGGTCGGCCGAGTGTTGGAGTTTCCCCATTGGCCGTTGCTCTTTCAAAATGAATAGGCGCGAACATTTGTTACGTACTGTAACTCCAGATTCTATGATTCTATAGGTGCAGCCCTCAAGGCTATCGCTAGTGGGTTCATCCATCGCTTGCGCATCACTGAAGACTTTTAGTTCACACCTACTTACTATGTGGGCCCCACCTTGGTCTCACCTTGTGTATAAGTTTAGCTGAGAGTGGACAATCGGCTCCCAAAACAGCTTTTCTTCAGCTAGTTAAAGGAACCAGTGGAGCCCACAGCTTAGAGGGCTTTGCCTATACTTACATAATCTGGAGTTATGGTACGTTACTATCGTTTTATTTCATATAGACTTCGCCTTCTAAGGCTATTGCTAGTGGGATAAAGGTGAAGTCCCCTGTGGTCCATTTCCCTTGGGGTCCATCCAGTACCCACAAGAACAAACACACACCTATTTCACGAGAAATCAAAAAGCAGTCCATATCTCTCCTATGCATCACAGCTCAATGGCGCATCACAGTACATCATATGCGCACAGATGGCAAAGAGAGAGTACAACACCTGATATTCACCATGAGGGAATGAAACTGGAAAACAACATAAAACCTACTGCTGTGGAAGTAGAGACAATGGTTACGCACTGTACCAGTCCAGCAGAGAGCAGAGTAGGAGAGAAAACAGCTCTCCATGCGTGAGAGGCATGAGGAAGAGCGCACAGTTAAAGCACCACAAATAACAATCACTCTGACAAAACACTCAACACAGAGTGAGTCATAGAAAAATGAGAGACATCCTGTAGATAGAAATGAATGAAAGAGCAGAGGGAGTTAACAGATAATTAGAATAGATACAATTGTAATTAGAATAAGTTCTCTTTCAAATCAAACATCTTAAGATGAGTGGAAAGTTTTGTTTTTGCAACTGCATTTATAACATTTTTTGACTCAAATGTACCGTAACCACGTCATGTGATATTCTACTTCAGTACATTTTAAGAACATATATTACTTGGACCACTACAGAAAATCGCAGATCATTTAAACATTTAATATCCAGGAATTCACATTATAGACACTACCACCACTACCACCATCTGTGTAACAATTTGGCAGCAATATAGCATATTGACCATACACAGTCCTGCCTGTACTAGGTTTTCCACCTAGTCTTGTTAGAAAAGTTCCTGGGCATAAGAGCAGAGCACGGTGGAATAAATTCTGCTGCTCTCCTGCACATGACATTGCACATAAATATTCAATAAATTAGCTGCGGCCGTTTTATAGATTGATCAGTCATCTCTGGCACACTGTGACAGGCAATGCTGGGGCTGAAATATTAATGCTGACAAATTAGGGATTTCTGAGTAAATGATGTCACATTGCACGGCTTCACTCAAATTGACTCCCTGGCATGAGGGCACATTTGCCAGCTTTGTAATATACTCGCCTCCCCCACCCCTTTCCCCTTTCCCCTTCCCTTCCCTCCTCTTGTCTCCAGCCCTCCATCTCCTCCCTTCCTCTCACTCCTGCCTCAAAATGACATTCATTATTTTATCGTTAAGCAGGAGTCATTCTTTTCCTGCAGCCCAGGAACTAAGAAAAAAGGAAGAGGGGAGAAATTGAGGCACCGAAAGGCCAAATCACAGCTCGGCCAGGTTTTCGTGGTGCCAATTGGAGCTCTTCTCTTTGTGACCCGGGGCCCCTGTTGAAAATGGCGGTGCGTTGCACTGTGGAGGCAGGAATGTGACAGACTCTCTGGGGAAATACAGCTGCATGTATAAGGCAGACCCTGCTTGTCAGAGTCTCTCAGAGTCTCTGCGAGGATTTTGACCAGCTTGGATCACATACGACCAGAATCATACCTTAGCTCACTCACAGATGTTGTGATGGCTCACAGCTATTGTAAATTCTTCTGAATGCAGAGATTACACTCAAACATACATGATAAATTATTTGTGCTGTGGGAATCATCTGGAGTCTTTGAGGTCTCAGAATTAGAACAAAAAAGTAAATAATACTTGTACATCTCCCTATTTCTGTTTCATACAACCTTCTTTATATGAATTCATTTTTTTATAGATTGCGTGAGTGAATGAGAATAAGTCATGATGCACCACATGCATCTAGCTGAGTGGTTTCTCTTCCAACTGGTAGCAATATAGATCTGAGGGTCTGTGAGATTATTTACAATAAGAAAACAAATATAAGGTTCAGGGTTCCATGTATTCCACATATCTATACAATTGTGGGAATTACTAATAAACTAAAGCTGATTACAACTAAAACCATAACTTAAAAATATACTCCACAAGCAACAAGAACTTCAAGGAAGATGGGGGTAAAAAAACCATTAACACAACAGTGTAAAAAGTGTCAAATATAAATTTTATTAAGTTGAAGTGTATGTCAAAAACCTTTCTGCTACACAAAACTATGTTTATTTTTTCTGTCTTTTTTATTGTGAAACAATAGAATCAGTAAATCATAGAAGCCATTGATATTTGCAACCTGTGAAAAGAGGTCACAAGAAAGACATTATTTTAAAGCTGCACTAATTAATATTTTAAATGACAATGTGTAAAGGAATGTAGTGCAGTTGCCCTCAGCTCTACGGAGCGCTTTAGCCTCTTTCAGCTCATTAGCTGTGTCTCAATTCAGGGGCCGCATCCTTTGAAGGCACTGCGAAGGCCAAACCGAGCGGTTTTTAAGGCCCCTTGGTTTTTTTAACATTTGTATCGTGTATCGAGTGAGTTGAAACCCATTACTTACATTTAAAAGTGTAATCCTGCTCAGCTGTTGGATCCTCCAAATTCGGGAAAAGAAGGCCGCATTTGAAGCAACCTTTGAAATGGGACGGCCTTGTCGCGCCACTGTAACGCATTCAGTCTTCAAATGCAGCCTTCGAAGGATGCGGCCCCTGAATCGAGACACAGCAATTGTCTTGGTTTTTTGGCCCTCAAATGGAATGTTTGGCTCACTCTCACAGCCCTCATCTTTCCAGTCGTGAGAAACCTCTGATAAACCAACGGTTTGCTACCTGCAAGCCAGAACCAAATAGCATACAGACACAGTTATCGACTAGCTGGTGAACAGAGTGGGGTATTTAGCAGCTAAAGAGCCAGATATTTCCCTCAGGAGTTGGTAGAGACTAAAAACAGAGCTAAAAGAGAGAGAGAGTTCATGTCATATGTCAAACGTGTGATTTTCAGCTTGTTGTGGAGTTCTGCCCCCAGCTGGCCAAAAAAAAAAAACGGATTAATGCAGTTTTAATCATCAATCATCATTGTATAATTAATTGCAACATCTCAATAAAGATAGGGTCAATTATTGGTCATTATTGGCCTTCATTTGGTGATATATCTGGTTGAATTTTTTTAAGACACAGAAGCATCACTTTAAAGCACAGATCAGGAACAACCTGTTCTGTCTGCATGAAAGGAGGTACATATTTTGTCATTTCTGGCAATGGCAGATGGTGGAAGGAATGAAAGGCTGACAGAAATATATTTGTTGCAGAAGCCTTTGATCAAGAAACTAAAGAACACTTTTGAAACAGGACACAAACAGGGTATATGGGAAATGTGGCTTAAGTTTTTTAGAAACTCTAGTAATAGCAACACTGGTGGAGTTAGATAAAGGTTTCCAATCATATTCACCCTGATCTAATTGCTTATGCCACTTGTAACTATCAACTTAAATGTCAAAGATAGTCCAACAAAATCGAACATTACATCCATAAATGTAATGAGATTCACTGTTTTACCATGGCCATTCATTATGGTTCATATACCACATAATCCATACATTTTCACTTCATATCATAGAAAACATGATGACCCCATTTTTCATTACAATACTAGCTATGGTTGTTTTTTGTGAGGATAAAGTTAGGTTAAGTTATATGCTTGTTTCTCTGGTTAAGGCTAGGTTGGAAATTGTAAGAGTTTCACTTAACGTAAAAATGCCTGGGTTAATAGTTAGTCATAAAACCAGCCACTTCATTTTATTTAAGTAAATGAATTTCCCATGACTCTCTCTGAACTCAAACTAAGTAGAATACTTCTTAAAACTATTTCCAGAATATTTTTTATGCTTTCTGATGGCAAAACAAAAATCCTTGTCGGCAGAATACCACCAGCTACATCATTGTATATGATCACATAATTATTTTTGTACAAAGCGTGTCCCTACCTCACTGAGGTAATGTTGCGTGTTATGTAATACTGCTGAGTGAGACATACAGCCCACCTTCACATTTACTTATGCATGGCTTCTACAATTTACTCTTGTGGTTTTCCAGGCGACACAGAGAAAGGCCCTGCTCAGCAATAAGCCTCAGCTCATCTGCTGCTAGTCAGCCTGTAATGAATGAGGCCTGCGTCTCAGATCAATACTATCTGTGAGGAATCACCAGCAGGCTGGACAGCCACACATGAGCTGCTCACTGCTTTGTGTGTGTGTGGATACCGGAGTTACTCATTTATGGTACCTCTCATGTATGGGATTCCTGCTTCTTGTTTGTGGGTTTTGTCAGCACTGCATGTAAACCTAGATGCGGTGGTCTCACATTATATGGGTGTTCTCTAATCAGAAAAAATGTACTGAAGGTTAGGTTGGGTTAGGGTGACAGTCAGATTACTGTCTTATGAGTTATTTTGGAGTGGAAACATGATGGGCGGAGCAGAAATACAGTATGTAGAAAACAGTAAGAAGGGTTGGCTCATAGCAGTGCCACTTGAATCAAAGGAGAAAAATATTTCATTATGCTACAGTTAGTTCATAATGGTGCCAGGGTTTTCATCATTTTGTCTTTGCTGGTGTTACCCTTTCATTAGTTGATTTGATTTTATAAGCAGGAGCATAGGGGTCACAGAATTAATTACAGTCTCCACAGAGGCCTCAGAGCTTTTTGTGTCAAAGCAAACTTAAGAACACCTCAGGGATACATTGACCTGTCTATGAAGAAAAGCACAAACTGGGTTGAAATGTATCTCTGTCAAAACAAAATAAAACAAAAACAACAAAACAAAAAAAAAACCACATCTTCTCACCTGCTGGAGAATAAACATAATTCTGATCCTGATGAAGACATGCAAAGGTCAAAACTGGTTGTTTTTTTAATCATTTCATGAAGAAGCCAAGGAACCAAAAAGGTTTTTTTATTATAAAATCCACATTGCTCCTACTATTTGAGTGCCTAAAGTTCCTGCTCTTTTGTATATGTTTGAAGATTTTGCATATAAAGTTAGAAGTTATGGTATCAGCCTTCATAATACTAGACCCTTATGGCTGCCTACACAAGCCACTGTTAGTCAAATGAGATGTACCTGCTCAGTGGAGGCTCCAGTCCATGCTGACTGGCCTGATTGGAACACTTCCAGCTAAAGTTAAATGAAATAATCAGAATCAACCAAATACAAGCTGCATGAAGGTATAATTTAAGCAAAATAATACACAAATTAATGAGGTGTGGACAACATACATGTAAACTATTCATCCAACAAATAGTTATGTATAAACAGTCACCAACACACACTGTCTCTAACATGGGCGTAGATTTTGTATCAACATTGGGGGGGACACATATTAAGAGGGGGGTGTGGGGGTTGTCCCCCAGGACATTTTGACCGTAATTTCCTGCATTCTGGTGAATTTAAATTTTTTAATTTGTGCCTTTTCTGCTTCAATTTATATTGGAAAGATCTTTATTTATGGAAGGGAAAACACAAAATTCAGGCACCAGGTGAGAATTCAAAATATAATGGACCATAATGCAGTATAATGCAAAACATTACCCCGAAAAACATTACATAGTAGCTCATTAGCTGCCATCACAACTTGGTTTTAAAACTTTTTGAGAAAAAATGTCCTAATATCGGACTTCCTTCTCATGGTTATTAACCGTGCATAGCTGCTACTACTTCTTCCCGTTTGATGGCAGTATGCAACCTTTGCTTTTGAGGTTGCATACTGCCTCCACCTACTTTACCGGAGGCATTGTTCCATCTATGAGTCGCGTTCTAGCAGTTCGTCAAAATAAAAGTACTCTGCAACTTCATGTTTTTATTGGGGGGGACATGTTCTAAATATTGAGGGGGACGTGTCCCCTGCGTCCCCCTGAAATCTAGCAGGTGCTTTCTTTATCATTAAAGCCAAGTTTAATGTGTCTAAATTTGTATCCCAATAGGTGAGTTTGTGTTTGACTATATTAAGCCATTACTAAAGATAATGACACTGAGAGAAAGAGAGGTTATGTGGCTCAAATGCTCCACAAAGGCGTTTAACTCCCACTTGGGTCACCGATCCTAAAAAGCTGTACACTCACAGTACTGTAAGAGTTAGAGTAGAATAGTGTGTAAAGATTTTCTGTGGTATTTGTATCTGGAGTGTGTCCTCTGACCCAGGTCTGGCTTCTACAGATGACTTCTACCTCTAAAATGTCAGGGGAAGGAAAAAAGAAAAGGGAAACTGTCTGTGGTCCGTCTATCAGCCGTGGTGATGAATAGAAATGGAATACCCTCCCCTCTCGCCTCGATCCCTCAACACACACTCCTCTCTCTCTCTCTCCTCCCTGTTCTTAATGCAATCACTTGGCTTCACTGCCGTCTGTCCTTTTTATTTATTTTTTTTATGCCAGCCCGTTTTTGTAATCAAATTACTCTGTCAGAACCCGGCGGCGCCTGTCCATCACGCTGAAAGAGTAGGTGGAATGTCGCTCAGACAGCTGACTGACAAGGAGGCACGCATGGGGAAAAACAAGATGAGGTGGAGAATGGACAGAACGAGGGATGGAGATAGAACTGAGGCAGGAGGAGGAGGAGAGGATAAGAAATGGAAGGACACATGATGTAGAGGGCAAGAGCACAAGAGATAGGAAACAGGTTGATGTGAAAGGAGGAGAAAAAAAGTGGGTCTCTTTTTTTTGTTTTTTAGTGTCCCCTGGGTGTGGCAGTATCAAGTCAATCTGGGGGGCTAATTCGTGTCAGGGTTTGAATCCTATCTCCTTGAGAGGCGAGCAGAAGGTTGATAAAAATTGAAGTGGAATTGAAGTTGGATGCACAAGAGGATGGGAGGCACAGCAATGGGGTGGGGAAGGGGAGGGTGAGCAGTCTGCTCCCCCCGCTGATGCTCTACCTATCCATTCCCAATACCTCTGACCTTGCCCAAAGTGTCCCTGCCACTCATACTGTAACTTGCTCACTGTTCTTTATGGAAAATTCTAGCATATTCTTCTTTGTGGCAGTTCAGTTCTATCACTTATGATAACATTGTACTCACTATAGTAATTGCTGAGGTTTAGCAATGACTATGACATTCCTGCAACAAAATCTGACAGGGCAAGACACAAGCATGGTCAGACAGGCATTTCAGATTTAAGAGAATTTCAAAACCAGATCTAGATGGTACACCTTCACAATAACTATTATATACTATAGTGATATTTTGGATAGTCACAAAAAGCAAGAAGTAATATTCTGACTGCGTTTATGGTATTTCTTTTCTCTTCTGTGACCACATGGATAACGCTCCTTAAATTATGGGCACTAAGACACATTATGTTAGCTCTAAAAGACAGAACCTCTCCTCCGCCGGCCAGTCAGTCTTATTATGATAAAATGCTAGACTTAGCAAGGGGTGAGCTATAATATGAATAACACAGCAGTATGATGTAAATCGTATGAGTTGGTATGAATGACATTGTGGGGTATAACAAAAGAGTTCTGTCGTCTAGTGCTTGCTCACAGTGGAAATCGTTGGGTCTCTGTAAATAATAATATAAAGAGTAACGTTACAATCTAGACCTTCTCATAGTGCCCTGAGATAACTTCTGTTATGATTTGGCGCTGTATAAATAAAATTGAATTACATTGGTTCGTTTGCTGGCTGCTAGCGTTAGCGTTTTGGACAGTAGCCAGGCTGGTCCAAAGCAAGAAATAACCATAACCAGAATCCCAATTTGAACTAGAAACCCAGATCTCTATCATAGAGGCAGAGTAAAACACCCGGTAGTTTGGAACCCTCTCAAGTCCCGCAGCTCTCTCCATCCAGTGAATGCCAGTCTGAGGTTCACTCTTGTTTTGCTTATTTTTTATCACTCTCCCTTTTCACAATTACTCTGGTTGTTCCATCGTCTGTCATTTCCACTAGCTGGGGATAGCTACCAACAGCTACCGAAAAATAAAAGCCTTATTCCTCTTCTGTTTTGGTAGCGCAATGTAATGGTTGACCTGCTTCCTTTGTGCTGTAAATTGAGCCTTCTTTTTCCCCGGCAGATCGTACCCGTGGACAGACATATAGGAAACCAGTCTAGTGTTATCAATATGAAGGGGACACATTACAGTACTTTGAGCTCCAACTTTTTTCAACCTTGTTCCTGTTTACATCTATTATCATAATATTAGCCATTGCCAGCTCCACTGGTCCAGTCTACCAGATGGCAACAAAAAAGGAGCTGTCAGTAGTAAGATCGGGGCTAAACTGTAGGCTGTTTCCACTTTTTATCTGCACTGTTGCATATTTAGGTCTTTAATTATTAGGCAGACAAGCAGAATATGACCCAACCAAGATAATATTTTGTTATATTTATGAAAAAAGGTAAAGAATATACATTCAGCATTGAATCAATCAATGTCAGTGGTGATCAATGTTGAATTTAAATGTTTAAGGTTAGTCCAAGGTTTGTTTTGTGTTTTAGAGGATCTTCTGATTGGTGAGAAAAGAGACAGATGAAGTATCCAAGCTGAGCTGTTGGATAGAGTGTGTTTGATTTTCTGATTCAGTTGCTAAGAAAATGTACCAGTCTTTTACAGTTGGAGTTAAAGACAACAATATTGCTCGTGTAAGCAGTGCCTGTAACCCCACCCAGGTAAATAACCACCAGCCGCCGCTGCTATGAAAGTGTGCACCATTATCCCATTTGTATGATTAATTGCATCAAGAATACAAAGACACTGAGTTCCTGGAGAGAGATCAAGGAAGCAATGGGTTGCAGTGTGGCCTTTTGGAACAGGTATAAACACTTGCCTTTAGACCTAGTTGGACAATACAATGTTCGATCTAGTTAGTTTGAAGTAACATAAAACTGCTAAATGTTGCCTTTGCACTGCACTGTACTGAGGTGAGCACAGCTCATATAGTTGATCATGCGTAGTGTGGCTTATTATGAACCGGCATCTGCCAACAGGTAAGCTTCTCAAAGACCTGCAGGTGATGGCTTCGTTCCAGATCTTATTCCACAAGCTTTACCCTCATTCCCTCTCTCCTTCCACTTCCTTCCCCTCATACCCAAACAACCCCTCACCCTGACTCTCCTCTCTCTTCTGAGCTGTATTAATACCCGATTCCGCCTCCAAATTACCAAAAATAGCAGAAAATTAAGCACTTGAATTTGGAATCAGACACACACAAGACTCGTGAATGGAAATGATAGGAGGAGCGGATGGGACCTTTTTTAGGGTATTTATGTATGTTTTCTCAGGCTTTGAAGAAAGCATAGCAGACATTGGTGGTGTCTCGCTCATAGCGCTGTGATGCCTGACCTCGATTTTCTAAAAAGCCCTGGAGACGCTGTAGTGTTTATTAGGAGCTGGTAACCAAGAGAAAGAAAGAGATGAAGGTCGGTAGGGCATTGTCCAGACAGACCTTTCAGACCTACATTTTTGACCTTTAGCAGCTCTCAAACATGGATCAAACTAATTAAGTTAGTCTGCCACTTTCAGACACCCAAACAGAACCCAGCCACAGATACACACTGTGATTAGCACTGTCTCATTCCTGTTCCCAATACAGAAATTCCACACACACACTTTCCAAGCCAACACCAAAGCTCACACCAATTTGGATGTGAGTGTCACAGGAGTAGCATTTGTATTGTCGCAATCCTTTTTTAAAATTACGTAATGCTAATACCTCTGTAGTATTTTGCTATTTCGTTTTCCATTCGTTTCGGTGCAGATGGGAATGTGTGTGAAAATATCAGACAGTCTCATGTTTTCCTTTTTAATAAGGGGAGATTAAGAGATTTGCCATTCGACGCTCAAGCCCACAACTGTCAAAACAGCAGGCAGGAAAAGCAAGTTCTTTTCTCCCCTCTGGAACAGCCCCCACTAAGAATACATGAATACAGATCTGTGTGAGTGGGCATATTTATGAGAGATAAATGTGTTTTTGGGGTGTTTGTGAGTGTGAGTGCATATCTGTATGCATTTTAGGATTAAAATGGATATCAGTCAGTGTTACAAGACTCATGCCGATTGATGTCATTTTTTTTGATTTGCCTCCAGTTTTTGTTGATTTTTGGATGTTGTGATCAATGTCACAGCATAAACAGATCCACAAGGAAATCTCTTGGAAGAATACTGATCTGCATCTTTCTATTGGAAGTTCATGTTTGAAGAACAGCAGCTGTCTGGCCTCTGTCAACACTAAGAATCTCTAAGAACGCACAACCTGTTTGTCTCGTGGTGACCTTTGAACTTCTCTGCGGTACAAATGCCTTCAGCTGCCAATGTCACGGCTGAGGCTGGCAGCACCGGCTTTCTCCCGGACATCATCCTCTCTCCGCTGCCCACAGCAACCCCACCACCACCCCAACAAAGCCAGACAAATGATTTCGATTTGTCCTCTGCTATCCGGGGAAGAAGTTATCGATACAATCCGCCAAATGATGTCAAGGATTTGTCAGCAAAGCTTATGAATGACAAAAACAGCCCACCTCCTTCCACTCCCCTCCCAACCTAAAAACACCTCTACTGCAGGCCAAGAAGATTGAGAGCCAGGAAACTTTATTGATTTCTTCTCCCTGCATCCTCACCCTCACCTTCTTAAATAGAAGCTCAAGCTACAAAGGCCAGAGTAGCAGCTTTTGTGTGCTAAAATGTGGCTAAAAGCTTTCTGGAAGGTTGAGGGAAGGGATTGAATTGGATATTGCATCTAATGCTGCCTCCAGCAGATGGGCTTTACAGCCGACTGAAGGAAAGGAGCTGTGTTTGGCTGGCAAGCTGGCTGGTTGGTTGTTTGACTGGCTGGCTGACATCTCTGCATCCCCTCCTTTCTTTAGCTTGGGTTGTTTGTGAAAAAGATCAGTGGGATGGTGGGTAAATAGATCAACTTTGTGCTGCTGACAAAAGAAGGTGTTGGAAGCTGGGGCTGAGCTGATGCCATTGAGAAGGGGCCTGGCAGAAGGGTGTGATGCCAAAGATGGTATGTCTGGCTGGGAGTGGACGTGCTAAATGAGGGCTGGCGAATGGTGAAGAATTGGAGAACAAATAAGAAGAGGGAGGAGAGGCATGGAACATGTGAATGCCAGAAGTGGACATGTAATGAGAGCCATCAAAGAGAAGACCAATATCGTGGTGCACAAAAAAACCCATACAATGATAAGATTATTTATTTTTGTGAGACTTAAGACCTCAGTATGCTTCAAACAAAGGGCTTGTCTGAGCAGATTTAGGGTTGGGACTATTTTTGTAACTTTCCGAAATAGACAATCCAACAATCATGCCCACTTTACACCACGATTGGCCAGGTATACAGAGGTGTGAAAAAAGGCAGTGTTTGAACTTCTCTCTCAAGCTATCGCTTTTGATTCTTCATGCAACTACTTCGATCTCTTTCCGTTTGTACAACCATGTGCAACACCATAATGCCTTTGAGGAGAGACTGACTGAAAGAAATTGTACAGCTATCCCTATTTGTACGATTCATTACGTCAAAACTACAAAGACACACAAAAGACAAAATTCTTGGAGAGAGTGCGAGGAGGCAGTGGAATGCATCCCGGAGGAGGCTATAATAGCAGGCTTTTCACCCCGCCTTCGAATGTGGCCAGTTGGAACAAGTAGAAACACTTTTGCCTTTAGACGTGGTCACATCACACAGAGTACAAACTAGTTAATGTGAAGCAGACTGAGACCTTTAGGCAGGAAAAGAAGATAGCTATCAAGCTAACCACATCACATCTATACACAAAATAAGATTAAAAACAAACACTTACACAGTCTGGACTTGTTGCTAACATTTTCTGTAATGCTTACGTAACGGTCCTCATGTGCATTAAAGGGGAACTCCACTGACTTTACACATGAAGTTCAGTTTACTTGTCATGAGGAGTACTGTCTCTTGTCAGTCCCCCAACTTTAAGGTGCGATACTAAATTGTTTGAGTACCCGTTTAAGAAATCTATTAAGTAATTTATACTGTGTCAACAGAAATCAGGAACTGCAACGTTGGCATTTCTCTGACACAGATGATATAGACATAAATAATAAATGGCAAAATTATAGTCCCATCTATCCAGTCACATCTATAGATCACCATACAAAATTTCCAATGGAAAAAATGGTTTTGTCATTGTCTTTTTTTTCTCCATTGTTCACCTACAGCACCATCCTCCCTCACTGAGCTGTGCACAGTGGGATGAGGAGTGTTTGTTCCAAAATAGAGTACAGAGTTGAAAAGCCAGAAAGTTCAGCACCTGGCCAAGTAATTGTTGAGTCACTACTATTGACCAACCCTCCCTGAAAGAACCTTTAATGCACCTTTAACCTTAAACTAAAGGGGATTCAAAATCTTGAAAATAAGGGAGAAAATATGTATTAAAGGCATACAGATCGTGCCCTCACTCACCAGCACCCCCCCCCCACTTGGCCTCGTCTTCTCTGCATCACAGGAGAGCACACAAGGACTCCCATCTCCTGAGGTAAGCTCTTTGGCAAACATAGTGCTGATTAAAACAAACAGGCCAGCGAGCCCCACTGCTGGGGAGGACAGGGCAAACAGGACTGGTGCAGCAGGAGGCCCGGAGATGGCATGAACCAGACTGCGGCGCAAAGAGGAGAGCAGAGCAAAGACAAAGCTGCCTGTTCGAGGTGTCAGAGAGAGAACAACCTCAGTGCTGCATG
Source organism: Macquaria ambigua (assembly GCA_008360985.2). Taxonomy (NCBI): domain Eukaryota; kingdom Metazoa; phylum Chordata; class Actinopteri; order Centrarchiformes; family Percichthyidae; genus Macquaria; species Macquaria ambigua. The sequence continues at coordinate 74,672 of VMKM01001279.1, read as the reverse complement.
GATTTCATCAGCAACAAGACCAATTCTAAACTGATCTTTGAATTGGTTTAATTAAAGATTATTGTTATTATCTTCTTAAAACTCACTTTTATCTTATCGCTTTTCTTAACTGATGGTAGTTGTAATTTTTTGTAATGACTTTATCCTGTTTTATATCTTATGTTTTGGATTTTATGCACTTTCATTATTTGTTTTTACTGATGAATGTCATTTTGTTTGTGGTGCCCAGAGATTTGAAAAATGACAATTCAAAAATTCAACAGTAACAATTTTCATTGGAACTACATTCCTTTAAAGAAATAGTCCCGATGAAAACTGCTGACAGTCTATTTTGTGGATTATCTGTAACAGCTCAGAAAATGCAGGTTTGGATCCAAAAGCACAACCCAGAGACCAAGCAGATAAATATATAAGTTTGCATGCTGGACTGAGGAGTCGACACCAAGCAGGGTAGATGGAGGTTGTCTGGAGGAGGGATTCAGAGGCAATAAAGAGACAGGTGGACGATGGAGATCAGCAATCTGGGAGACCTCAAGCTGACGGCCTGGGGGCAGGTCAGAGGCTGAGCAAGAGACCTCAAGCGGATAGCCTGGCAGGGCATCGGTGGGGACGGCCAACTGGAGATATGGAAGAGGCCAAGGAGATTGGCAGCAAGGAAAGCCAATGGCTTCAGGAGCCATGGGGACCAAGCATTCTTCCAGGGGTTCCACAGGGGTACCCCCTAAAAATGGCAAGGCAAGACCCAATGAAAGATTGCTGCTGGACATCAGGGTGGCTCCTCAACTAGTCCATTGAAGGCTCCTAATTTACGAAAACTTCCATTGTCACCCCGAACATGAACGAAAATGTCAGGCAGGGCAGGTGAGTGTCTTCTGCGTCCATATTTGGTCAGATCGTACTGTAATGGCTCAGAAAATTAAGGTTTGGACCCAAAAGCATGGCCACAAGACCAAGTAGATAAATATAAAAGTTTATCTTTACTTGATGTCACAAAACAGGCAGGAGTCAGGAAACCAGGCAGGCAAACAAAGAAATACAAATTTAACCAGAAAGGGGCAGGCAAAAGTCCAAGGTACAGGCAATAGATCAATCTGGCGGTTAACATGAATCAACATGTTGAAGTGGCTGGGACACTTAGAAAAGAACATGAGACAATTTGACAGGGAACAGGTGGAAATGGGCCAGTATATATACTGCATGGGTAATGAAGGAAGTGGGAACAGGTGAGCAGGTGGGTGGGGCAGTCAGATGATGGAATGGCAGGAACAGGGGTTAATACAGCTCAGGAGGGAGTGGCAGACTCTGAAATGACAATAGAGTTAGTAAGCTGGTAAATGAACAGGCTGGGAGAGGAAAATGGCAAGAGTCAGGCCGATATTGTGACATTATTCAGAGTAACTGGGGCACTGTTTGGAATGTCACATTGCTTATACATTTCTTTTCCAAGGTTGAGCAATAATAACAAAATTCCATTCACCTCCTTCTGTATTGGGGTGGAGAAAAATATCTCTAAATCAGGGCAAAACTAACACAACAAAACTAAACTAAACAGAAATGCAGCACAGAACCATCATAGGAATGTATGCTTATCACCACAAAGGGGAAAAAATAAAATAAAATAAATGCAGCAGCTTAGAAAGAAATACTAAATGTTGGAATGTTTTATTTAACCAGTAACACTACCTGTTTTACAAGAGAGACTTGGTCAAGACACACAATACATAAAATACATTTTATCTGAAATGGTTTCTACAATAAAGACAGAAAGGGTTTGTTTCTAAAATAAAAACATAAATGCATGTGTTTCTAAAATAAAAACATAAATGCATGTGTGGGCCTTTCCTTGAGTTCTATTGCAAGATTATAGAATATTGTCCAACATACTTCACTACAATTAAAAGGTTAATAGAAGGTTAACATGAAATACAACACCATTTACAATTGTCAACCTTGGGCAGGAGTTAGTCCAATACATGCATGTACAGGGTGTCAACATAATATGCAACAAATATTTTTTTATTTGGACAAAATTGCAATAAAGCATACATGTATTACTGAGTATAAATGAAATTCATTGAGAACAGACTTTGAAGCATAAAAAACAGCTAGAGTCACCAATAAAATGATGTGTACAGAAAATTATACATTTTATTGAGCACTTTTCTAGACAGCTGTACATGTTGCTTGCGTGCCAGAGAGATGAACCTGGGCTCCCTGGTGGGGAAAGAGAATGAAATGTAATTTCTCAGTGTACTCAATGGTTTTAGTGTTAGCTTAAAAGAGCCCAGAATCCTGCCAAGACTAAGTAACGGATCTCCAGGCATTTACGAAGCCTGTGAAATCTTCCTCCATGTTCTCATTCTGCCCTAATTCAATTAGGCTTCTCTCCAAATGAGCCTGGGACTGCACATTCTTTTCTCTCTTTTTTTTCTGAAGAGGAGCATCAGACGGTGTCAGGACTAAACTTTCACCTCATCACTTCGGCCTCCCCATATCCTCTCCGCACGCTAACACCCTGATAAGCATCAGATGCTGCAGCGGTCAGCCAGGATCCCATGACATCAGCCAGGCCAAAGAGTCAACTGAGAAGTTCTGCAGCGCTCAGGAGAAACCGCTGTTATTGGTTGTCTCTTATCCATGGTGATGATGAGGTCATACTTATCACCATGTCACCCTCGGGACTGGCACACTGAGGTTGAAGAACTACAAGCACCTGTTTACCTCAGTGTGAAATGCAAAAAATACTGTTCAGCATGTCACAACTGACAAAAAACAAAACCGGCAAAAACAAAAGACATACAAGAGCACATGAGTTATTAAAACAATGCTACACATACCAAACGAAACTGAGCAGCAAGAGAAATGAGTAAGCAACAAGCAAAATTTGTATTTATACAAAAACAAACATTTCATAACAGAGGAGATAGAAAGTACTTAACAGAAAAGAAAAGAACATTAAACATATATACATATAGATATACCAACAGACAAACTTAAAACAATCAAGTGCAGTTTAAAACACAAACAGCAAAACATAACTAATTAAATTCACAGGAAAAAATAATGTTCTAAGTCGGCCTTTAAACAATGTTAATGTTAGAGCACATTTAATGCAGTGTGGTAAAGTTTGTTTGTCTTTGTCTTTCATCAGGAGCATAACACAAAGTCAAACATGTTTAATATAATGAGTACTAAGTCTTGGCTCAAAAGAGTGTTTGACGATCAATGACCTAATTTATAATCCTCATCTGCCACGTGTAATGACCAGTGGATGCAGGAGAACAGAATAATATACCTCCTAATTGCCTAGATGTCTGATGTGTCTTGCTTTGGTTGGGTTGTTGACTTCACCTGAAAGTGAATGTTCTTGAATGTAAGTATTAAAATGACATCGCGATTGGAGCTTTTTTGTAAAAGCATTGGAACCAATGCTTTTAATGAGAAAGATATTTGAAAATATTTGTAATCATGCTGCAAGCTTGTAAAAACAATCTGAGTTAACATTATGGGTGGAAAACTTAAATAATTAGCAGATGAGTCTAATCACACTCTGCTTCCGAGAGATTTGATGAATCAGATGTAATGGCTATTAGGCTGAAATGGTCTTTGTCAAGTCAAGGACTGTAGGCTGTGTGATAGTGAGTCTCAGCAGTAATCCCCACTGGGAGTGACATCCAGAGGAATAGCTACAAAATGCTAGAAGCCCCTCTGACCTCAGCTGACACCTTCTGTTGACCTTGGTTTGACTTTAGAGTGAAGTCCCTGAGCTTTCTAACAGAAGCCCAGCTCCATAACACACATTCTCTCATCCATTTTTCTCTCTTTCATCTCACTCTGCTTTTCCCATTAAATAACCACCCCACCTCCTTCATATTTACAGAGGCTTACAAACGGGGCTAGGGCACATGGCTGCTGCTCCTCGGATACCCAATCTGTCTGCCACTTATCTGAGGGATTACTGTGGTGAGGGCCAGCTACCGCAGATTAGAGACAAAGGCCAAATTAAAACAGGGCCTATCAACAAACACTGGGACAAGATGACAGGGAGGTGATCCAATTACACTGATAACCCACCGATCCCCGCATGCTGCAGGAGACACTGGAACAAACAGAGGTAAACAGATATACACTCACACACAGCAGCATACGTCGATAGAGATGCATACACATGTATGTGGACACATTGGCACGTGCCCGTTGACAAACAGAACTGCATTGCAATACAGCTCATTATTGTCACAATAACTGTGTGTAGCATCACTGTGACATCACCCACAGGTTTCTGGGAGCATGTTTTTGGGTTTGGTTGGGTTTGAGTAAAGGGGAAGAAGTCTTGGTGGGGCTGAGGTAAGACAAGCAACCACCTCAGTTAACAAGGGTAGGCTGTGACACCTATCAGTCACACAAATGCTCCAAGATAAACTTCTCTTGAAGACACAATATCTTCTTAAAGGGACAATGATTCCTGGAATTGCTTACATTTGCTTACATTTGCGATGTAATTTACTAAATTACTAGCTTCTTTTCTTGTATTGCATCTCGCACAGAAGTCCTTAAAATAGTAAGAGAAAAATGAGAAACTGGACTACAATTCAATAACAACTGGGCATTTATATCAGACACTGGTGTGCAACCAGAGGATTGTGAGGAAATCCAACTGACTTTTGTATGTATTTTAATTTTTGGTTAAGAAACACTTGATTTGGGAGAAATTTGATGGACATTTGTGAAACTTTAATGATGGCCATGATAACAATAGTAGTTTTAGATAAGTTTGAGTTTTAACTATGAGGCTTATTTGCTGCATTATTAGTGATCCAACAGATTACTGACACACAAGTGAGTTGACTGAATTTCTAATTTAGGGCAAAGTAGTGCTTTAACGTGAAACTGTGGCAACTGAAAGGAAAGGAAAAAAGGATTTAATCAAGCACAATCAGCATTTTGAGGGATATTGCATGTGAAGTGTAGACACAATGACATTAAACAAAGCAAAAGTATTAGGAGGAAGGGACTGGGGGATCAGCATATACTGTGTACAGGACAGAAAAGATCTCCCACAAGGAAAGTGTCATGGCATACTTTGACAGTAGCTGCGGTTACATGGACAATATTTCTTCAACCCAATTCAAATCATTCTGAATAGAGATTCCAATTTAACTGTTTACATGGATGCTAAATAAAGGCATCTGATAAGATGTGCTTTTACATGCCCCAAAGCATTTACATGAGGCATTTTTATTCCGATTGGGCTGTTATTTCCATTATTAGTGGAATATTAGGGTCCATGTAAATAGAACTAATGATGATGTACTTGATCATTATGACCTTGTGTTTAAAGTGTTAATACAAGTTCATTTGTATGTGATGTGTGACATTGCCACATAAACCTGGCTCCTGAGTTATTCTTGGCACACAACATCAGAGGTGAACAATGAAAATAGTTAAAATATTGTCAAGTCAATTATCAATGACAGGCGACTCACATGTGTCTGAAGTAAGAAGCTCGTGCTCTGGTCAGGGTGAGTGGAAACTTGCACTTGGCTTTCTCTGTTGGCCTTATGAACTCAGCATTTGTAAACTCCTCCCTACGGCCTTGTCTATAAATCAAACCATTTATTAAATATTATAATAAGATATTTGTGAATATACTTTATTTATTTATATGATAAAAATACATGTGTAGTGAGCATGAAGCTATTCTCAACACTTAAATATAATACACAAAAAAGTCTACCCGGATCACACCCTAGATCGAGTAACTCGGCAATTGTCTTCTCAACTTTTTGTTCCTCCATTGCATTTTGGGAATAATTGCCATGAAACTGAGTTTTTTTTTCATAGCTACCAACAATTCCAAAGTGCATTGAAAACACACTTCAAGGACCTTTTATTTGACTGCGGAAGTTATTGTCTCAGGAATGTTGTTGCTGGTAATACTCTCTTTACTCTCTAAAACTCTTACTTTAAGACTTTTTCTTCTGAAAATGAAATTCTAGTCACTGGAGGTATGTTAACAAGATACTAAAGCACTGACACACAAAGCAGCTACATCAGGACACAAAGTGTTCATGGAGGCTAAAAGGCAAATGTGATGAGATGGGGGGAAAGCTCCTTTAAACACGACAAGATCAGCAAAGATGACAGATAGAAGGGAAACTAAAAATAGTATAAAGTGAGATAATAGATAATAAAGTGTCAAATAATCAAATGACAGTAATTTATAACAGCGAGCTTCTTAAAAATGAAATAAATTGTCTGCAGTTTTTTTTCATCACTGCACTGTAATGACAGTGTCATATCTTTGACTCCAGCTCTAATGGAAAAGCCACAATCCAGGAACTAACTAGGAAGTGAGTGACAAGGAAGTATGAGCTCACCATGGCCCCGACACTGCCCTCAGCGCCGACAGCAGACAGCCACCAACCTCCAACTCTCCTCTCGGCCAATCGCGGGCTAGCTCATTACTGCCGCAGCCCCATTGTGTTAATTGAAGCCACGCTAACTACACCGTTTCTCCCGCTCTATAAAAGCAGAAGACTCGTCACCCTCTCTGGCTGCTTCTCCCTCCAGCTTGAATTGTGGCAGGTCTCTCAGTAAGCTGGCTTGTTTTAATAACTTCACTAGATTATGTTTAATAAGTGTGCCTTAAACGCTCTTTTCGTCAGGCCAGGGAGGATGACGAAGGTCAAATGTGATAATAGAAATGAGGAAAGGGGCCATTTTCTTTGCCCTGCTCTAGGGACAGATGTAATCACTGCCGCCTATCACCTTGTCTGTACAGTTTGAGGTTCAACTCTGGGCCACAATGCTGGAGACTGTAGAGTTAAGGTAGCTCAGCTCAAATACAGAGATGATGTTAGAGGGAAAAAGAAGACGCTCATGCTGATTCCACAAGGTTTCCTTGTCTGTATGTCTATTATCATAACAGCAGTAATGCCTGCCATCTGCTGGGTAAATATCCACCTCTGACGCTCTCTATACAAGCTGTCACAGGGGACATCCAGCAGGAAATACTATGTGAAGGCTCTGAAATTAAAGTTACAATGAAATGAAACATCACTTTTTCACCTTGTTATTCTCAAATTTACCAAAAAAAAGCATTACTGGAATTCAGTGCATTTTATGGTATTCTAGAGGTAGGGCTCTATAGGGCTGGTGTTATCTGTTGGCCAGTCCTTGGGTCAGTTTGTCAGTCCAACACTAAGCTACATGTGACCTGATGATGATGCTAGAGGAAAGGTCAGGGGAAAAGTAAAGTTATTACAATTCATCCTGAGGGGAACACGAACCCATCCAATTGTGGTTGAGATATTTCATTCAAAACCAAAAATGTCAACCACAGGAGAGGTAGAGAGGAAAAGTCAGACCACCAGAGTCAGTGGGATTCATCCTCTGGAGACCATGAATGTCCAATAGTTGTTAAGATATTTCAGTCTGGATCAAAGTGGTGGGCCGAATGAACAACACTGTCGTCCCTTCTTCATCTTCTTTCTTCACTTGAATAAAAAAAAATGCAATTGGCAGTTGTATGGGGGCAAATACCGTACCCTGTTTTTCCTTTTGCTAAGACATCATGGCTGGAATGTAATTGAACTCTGCCCTTCTTTTAAACAGTTTCTCCCTCATGTTGCACCAGGGCTCCTTATTCTTTTCATATTAGTGAAAGAACATAGTTTTTATGGAAGTAACAAAAGCACAGAAAATATGGGACAGCTCTAAGGACCTCCTACTTCTAAATGTCACCTGACAGTGCTCAGATTTCACATGCTGCCTAATTCTATATACAGATTTTTCTTTAGTTTTCCAGTGAAGTTGCTCCAGCTGTGATTGTTTTGACTGGCTCTGTGCATTTTAAGGTCATCCGAAAGTTCAAAGGTTCAAAGATCAGACTGGGGTCGAGCCTTATCAGTCTGGGCTGATGGTTTGGTTTCACTGATAGCTATGTGTCAGCTTCGGCAGCTTGGCCTGACTCAGCCATACTAGAAGGCTGAACCAGGAGAGGCAGCACCAATAGGTCAAAGGTCACACTGCTGAACAAATAAGAGATAAGGGCACAAAAATAGGTGCCGTCTTTCAAGTTGGCTCTAACTTTGAGGTGAGAGATACACTGAGAGATAAAAAAAAATGAATGGGTTTTGAAAGAGAAAGGGGGACAAATGAAGAGACTATTCAGACAGTGAAATAGAGTAGAGGAGACAAATCTGGGGGAGCCAGATGTTGGGAAAGAGGGGGAGACAGGCTGCAGACAGAGATGCATAGGGAATGTAAGTAAGCTGATCAGCAGTCAGCAGGGCCGTGTGGGCAACACCAACAGCAGCACCACTGTCACACAGACGCCTATTTGCATAATATTGTGTGTTGTCAGAGAAGTGACGGCTAGTGCACCTAGTTATCTGTAGGAGCAGGAGGTACATGTTACCCCGTGTGTGTGTGTGTGTGTGTGTGTCTGTCTGTTCCGGACGCCTCTTCCTGTCACCTCGCTGGACAGGTGGCATCCTCTAGCCCTGTGATTAGTGTGTCAACGTCTTAACATGTCGATGGGAGCACCGCTGCAGGCATCTACATTCATATATAAATGTAAATTCAAACCCTCCCCCGTCCTCCCACCTTCGCCCACCTGCACCGCGTCGCCCCTGACAGTTCAGGATTGATTTGGCCGCTTCCCATCCGCTGATACAGCGGCAGAACGGGCGCTGGGATCGCCTCGGACACTGGCAAACAATCGCGAGACGCTTCAAATCGTCAACAGGGACGGGGGAGCTGGGGGAAGAAATGACAGTCACAAAATGTCCCAATCAAGAAAACTTTGTATGAAAGCCATCCAGGAAACTTCTGACTGCTTATTTTTTCTTTCATATTCTAATGATGTGTCTCTGCGGATCCTCATTAGGGTTCAGAGGGAAATGACAGGCCTCATCAGATTCTAGGAGTGACCATGTTATCAATCCACACACTGATTTGGGATTGGGTTTGGATTGTGGGGAAACACACTTCAAATTGAACGAAGCCATCGCTGATTTTCTCGGAGGGTTAAATATGTTTACATTTCTTTATAAAGGGAGCATAAGTTCTCAACTCAGGCCTTCAGCTTTGAATTTGTATTGCCAACAGAATGAGGTTGGTTGGGTTAACCGATCTTTCAGTTTCTTTTCATCACAATTTGACAAATATTAGTCCTTTTACTAAATTTTGTTTAGAAATTAAACATTTCCATAGAAATTATTTAATATTATAACAAACCAAAGGATAGAATATGGTCAAGACATACTCTATATGAAAAGTGCCCTGAGATAACCTCTGTTATGATTTGGCGCTATATAAATAAAACTGAAGTGAAACTGAATTGAATTACTGACCTAAACAAAACCTAGCAGTCAATTCTGTCAACTTTAAGGTGGTCCTCAAGATGAAAAAGTAGTCACTGTTTGTTGGAGGCAAGCGTAACAATTGGCACGAGGGTGGTGTTAGAGTGAAGGACTTAAGTAATCTATGTCAAAAGGGTTTATCAATGTTTTGAGCATTAAAGTGCTAAAAGACGTGAGTATGTGTGAGGATGGTGCAAGCACAAAGGTTATAGGCCACTCATGAGATTTTAATATATCACCAGAGATATACAATCTCTGATTTGTTCTAAGATTCACTTACACCTGGTGTTGTGCCCATTGGCAGCTATCAGTGAGCACAATGAACCATCAACCAATCCAAGTTTGCTGGCAGGACTGAGAATGGGGTTGTCATTTTCCTACATACCTAAGTAGCTAACCAAGCTACGTCAATGAAAAACAACAAAAGAAAAATGGGATTTGGTACAGACCATCTGTGGGTGTTTCACAGAAGTTATAAGGATACGTTGTCTTGGGACCATGAATGTCTGCAGAATTCTGTGCCAATCCATCCATTACATGTTGAGATACTTTACTAAATAACTGACCATTTTGACCTCATGGTGGCACTAGATGAAAAGTCAGGGGATCACCAAAGTCATTAGGGTTCATCCTCTGGGTACCATGGATGTAAAGAATGTAAATAAATAAAAATTATGGCAATCTACAGAATTGTCATCTAGATATTTCAGTGTGGACCAAAGGGGTGGATCTACAGACCGACTGACATTGCCATTCCTAGAATCCCACCACTAGTGTGGCTAAAAACAAAAAGCTAGTGTTCAGTTCAGTGCCATTCTTCGATTGCAGGAGTGTGAGTGTGTTTGTACATGCACTTTCACATACACAGCCAGCAGAGATAGAGGATGGGTCTGAGTGGTGGGAGGCAGTCAGAGGGTCAGTACAGAGTGATTATGGATGACCTCATGGTGGTGGTGGGGGAGTTGTTGGCAGTTTTCGGGAGGGGGTTGGGGTTGCTCCAGGTGACAGGGAGGTGCAAGACAGGAGATGAACCCGGCTTGGCCTCTACCTGCCACCGACCTGTACGCACATGTTGGTTTAGATGTGATTGCCTCTGGAATTGCAGGCACTTACCAGGTGAACCCTCCACTGCCTCAGTAAGCCCAGGGTGTATTCTGCACCTACTGATGATAAAAACACATCGAAAGTCACTGAATGCTGATCTCTTGGGGTGTACGTGTGTGTATGGTGGGGGTAGGAGAAGTTTGACATTCACAATTCACAATACATTCACCCTGTTGATTGCTATTGAATATTCCAAATTTGATACGGGTCATGTAAACAGCATATTCCGTTTGGATATTCCGAATGTAGCATTTTCTGATTAAGACGTGGGATATGCCAATATTATTCAGGTTTTAGGAGCATTCTTTGGACATGTATACAGCGCATTCAGAATATGCGTCTTTACCGCAGTTTGTGACACACAGCCTCTTGCTTGTTTACGACCAGCTCTTTGGAGTGGGGTAGAGATGCAGGCACAAAAGAAAAGCCTACATTTCTGGTGGAAAGGAGAAACACGCCTACTTTTAAACATGATGAAAGACTTGGATATCAACAGGTTTTTGGATATGCGCAAATATCGCAACGCCGACCATTTCAAGAAGGTGGTTGAACGAATGAAAGTTCACACGGTCGCACAAGAAAAAATCTTATTTTGACGCAAAGAATGATATACGTGATAAAGGACATGTTAGGGCATCGACCCCTGTCAAACACAGCCAGAGTATGCACGGCTGTATGTAAATGGGAATATTAGTGGAATATTCCTTTTCATTAGCCATGTAAACAGCTTAGTAGGAACATTGCCTTTTTCGGAATAAGGGCAAAAAACGGAATATTTTGTTCATGTAAACCTAGTCAATGTTTGCCAGACCCCACTGCAACAGATTTTGATGCAAAAAACAACATATGGAAAGTTTTTCTCATAATCTTACTAGTTATGGGCCTAAAATGTAGTATGTACTGAGACATATCATGGAGTGCCCAAAATGTATCCGATTTATCAGCCTTGTGGTGGCTTTAAAAGAAAGGTCACGGGACTGAATTTTTAACTTGAGTCAACAGACAATATTAATATCTATATATCTATATTGATATTCCCTGCTTTTCTTCAGTGATATTCTCAATCCCCACCACCATCCCACACAGGAGTGGCCTTGACAGTGTTCAGACTGAATGCGGGGAGAATTTTTGCAAGCAATGCATTTACATTTAAAGTAAATGCAAAGGCACAAATACATGTGTTGTGTAGAAATTTGCGCTGGGTTGCACAAATTACTGTAAGACAAAGATGTATCTGTGTGAGATGAAAATGTTTCAACATGTATCCCTAGGCTTTGTGACTTACCTGCATGTATCCCTGAGCAAAATAATTGCAAAAAAAAAAGAAAAACAAAAAGATTGCAGTCAGACCCCCACACATAACACACCGCTGATAATAGGATAGGAAACTTAAGCAGCTAGTGACATTTTAAAAAGATTAGATTTACAGCATTCCTGCTGTTTTAGAAAAGATGTAACATCCTTTAACCATTGGGACATGGTTGGTGCCTGGGTGGATTTTCACTCAAGTAAAAGTCTATAGTCTAACTAATAGAGATGTAAAGAGACGTAACTGTATTTTGGGCATTGTCTCAAAATAGTTGTGGCAGAAATTGTGTTGCATTAGAAATAAATTAAACATGTGGCTTAAATTGCAGAAGACTGGAGTGGCATATTCATTTTCAAGACATGGATGGAGGTGCTGGTCAAAGATACATTTGGGCATGGTGTTGGCACAAGAGAAAAAATCTTGAAGTCACTAAAATGGTTAGGGATCCTCCTTTGGGGACCATGAATATTCATACCAAATTCAGGACAATCTGGCCAGTTGTCAAGCTGCTCTTTATCAAAGAGAGATCAACCAACAGACCAACCATCATTGCCATCCTTAGGCCATCATGCTAGTAAGATGTGATCGATTTTAGCCCCCCATAGTGAAGAACGCTGGTTGTAGAAGTATCTACAGTGTACATGGGGAGGTAATAGTGATGGTTGACCTCGGAGAATTATAAAACTCATCATTTTACAATCTTTAATTGGGATAATTTGTTGTGAAAGAGAATTAAAATGTTAAGGCTCCTTGGACTTACGAACACTGCTAAAATACTGCTTTCATCTTGTCTGTTTTGCTCCTCAAACCAATGTTAGGCGGCTCACTGAGTCAACTCTTAACCACTGCTTTTCTCCTTGCCAAGAGCAATCTTTGGGCAGATGCACTAAACACTGTTGGATCAGATCACAGCGCCCATTTCAAGGCTGACCTTGTATAGTATATGCATATAGTATATGCCTGAATACGTCATTTACACTGATATACTGCATGAGACTGAAATTGTATTTCTACAAAATTTGGATCTGCTCCAAAAACATGGCTGTTTTAGAGAAACCTTTAATCTGAAATCATTTTACCTATAATTTTGTATTTTATACTATTGTATTACTTTTTGTTTATAACTATTCATTCCTTGGAAAGAGACTTCATGAAGTTACAAGAAAAGTTGTTTTTTTTGTGCGTTGCAGTCCATGATCCCCCTGGTTTGATCTGATCTGTTTCTCCATTTGATTAATTGTTCCTTGACTGATGGAAAGGCCTTGAGTCTGTGCAAGATGACACACACACACACACACACACACACACACACACACACACACACACACACACACCTATGCTGAGTGGTTAAAAATTTAAAAAAGTATTTATACAATGGAAGAAATTACATATACGCTGAGATTACAGAGGGAACTTTTTATAGAAAGATGCACACCACTAATGGAGGTAATGGGGGAACATTGGGATGGATAATTGAAGGATCATACTTAGTAAGGAACTGGACTGCAGGTGATACCCTGAGGTAGTCTAATATGACGTATTTAAAGTGGGACTACATAGGAAATTGTATTTTTTGATAAATAATATGGATTTCTTTCCTGTGTATATTGGGCTGAATGTGTATGCCTATGTAAGGTGAACTTATAATATAATATAACCCCTGTTTAGTTTTATTTTGATATTTTTGTGTTATTTACATTAGTTATTTCAGTGTTGATATTATTATTTAAATTAGTTCTGATTTATTCTATACATATTTTCATGTTGAATTTTTCAGATATATAAGACCTTATGAATATAAATATTTTTAATGTAAAAGGGGATGTGAGAACTAAACAAATAAAGAATACATTTCAAGGTCCACTTACTAGCTTTTTTTCGAGGGGTTTCAGCCATATCACATTGGACAACAATCAGTGGATTGTTTTTGATTTTAAAGGAAGGGATGAAGGAGATTTTTTTAAAAACTCTAATTTTATTCTTATTGACAATATGATTTTTATCATCCTGAAAACACTAACTCTCAATAACTGTTCAATATTTTTTGTAACAGACAAACTGAGGTGATTTACTGGTTATCAAAACTGCATTTTTGTCCAGATTAAAAACTATACGTAAAACTATACATGTGGGGAATTGAACAACTCAAAATACCCATCACCCATATAATCAGCATGCATTTCATGTCTTTGTTTCAGCCTTCAAATTATGACTTTTATGATGCCAGAAATAAAACTTAGACTAGGTAAACCAGTCAATGTCAGTTTTTTTAAGAATGTCTTTTTATAACAACATATCTCAAGATGTCTCTGTTCGAAAACCTCTGATCCAGCTCCAATGGTAAAATTCATATTTAAACTTCAGTTGAAGGATCACTGACGACAGTGTGTGTTTCATAGTTTCTGAAAAGCTGATATTTGAGACATGAAACATATTTCTCCCTGGACAGCAACAGTATGGGAGCGCAATGGTTGTTTTTTGTGAATATTTCTTCATTTCCATTTTTCCTCCTTCCATCCCATCTTGTATCTATAGCAGATTCTCTTCTACTTTATCAAAAACAACTGATAATTTAATATTTTATTCTATAATTAACCCATTTAAATCATTGTCAACTGACAATAAAAATATAAAAAAAGAACCCTCCACTCACAAACACACACACACACACACACACACACACACATACACACAGCCACTACAGCCACTCCAATTAAAAAACATGGGCAGGGAAGAGGAATGTGCAGGTTTTTCCTTAGAGACCAGAGTCAATACAAACACTGAATGACACGCTGATGCAGGCAAGGAGCTCGCTGCACTGATGCACATGCAGCCACACACACACACACACACACACACACACACACACACACGAATAAACACACGTACAAACAAACCAGTCAGCAAAACAAGTTAAAAACACACACAGACAGAATCTCTCAGACGAGATAGAAAAAAGCCCATCGAACGTGTTTTTATTTTTTTGTCTCTTCTTTTTATCTCTTCTTCTGCATCTTGTGACCGCCTAATTGAGTTGTAAATCATCAAAATAACAAGTTGATTTCATACTGAGATGTCAGAACATTTCTTGACAAAGCTGGGGAATGGCATAATTACAGAGGAAATTAAAAAATGTTTCCAAATGTGCTGTTGCAAACAGAAACAACAAACATATTACATTCCCCCTGCAGGCTACATCAACACTAACTGTACAGTACGCTGCATTCAATAATAATGCATTTAATTAGCTATTCCATTCTTCAGTAGCTTCTTTGAATTGGTTATGAAATTGTTTAATTAGAAAAGAAATACACAATAAAAAATACATTTGAATTATTTTTTCTCCGAAGTGTGTGCGCTTTCCGGAGTCAGTATTGATGGGAGCAGATGGCATCGTCAAGCTGCATCAGCGGCAGGCGGTGTGTGTGTGTGTGTGTGCGTGTGCATGTGCATGTGACAGGGCTAGTTTCAATTCATACTCTCCCTGCACCTTTGATAGTCAAGTGGATTACACCTTGTGTTCAAACAGAAAAAAAGAAAAGCGGCAGAACACAAAATGGAATTAGGAGGCTGCTTATAGGCCCTGATTCATTTATTGTTAACTCCTTCCAGTTCATTAAGCCTAATCCATGTTAGGATGGTGAGTAACAGAGGACCTGAATAGGCCCAGGCTGGCTGAGGGGGGGACATGTGCGCCTATTATGGTCCTCTCTTGGGTTAATCCTAGTCCCTGTGGTGTGTTTGTGTGTTTGTGTGTGTGTGAGATGGGGGAGAAAGAGGGAGTCAGCTGGACAAGGGGGTGAGCGCTTTTCTCCTGCTGGGTGCCCATGCTCTGGGGTGGGTGTTGAGTCCCACCCTCCAACCTGGGGGGCGGGGGGGTCCCTGTGACAAGCGTGAAGCAGCCCTTTCCTTTTTTTCCTTTTGTGAATCAATCTGGCGGGGCTCTTCGCGCCTCGCCTGGCCAGACACACACACCCACACACACATAGAGGGTCACCGATGGCCGTGTTAATACAGATGTACATGCCAATAAGGCCTCTTAATCAGTACACAAGAGGGAGAGATTGACTTTTAAAGAAGACATACGGCCCCACTTTCTTTCAGCCCCAGTGGAGCCGTTTGCTCTGCGCCGCGCTGACTCCTTTAATTTTCCCTGTATGGCTGACTCCGGCCACACTCCGGCTGAACAGAAACCGAACGAAAAAACTCAACAGAGGAGACAGGATCTGTAAACACACAATTTTATTCATGTTGCAAATTTCATTCACAGTGGCAGTTCAAAGTGCTTTACAAATTGCATTAAAGAATTAGAGCAGGAGGAGACAAAACGTAGATCAACTAAGAAAACCATTGAAAGTAAAGTGGAGACAAAAATTTGGTTATAGGCAATACTGAATATGTAGCTTTTTTATGAAGACTTAAGCATGTTTAGATGTGGACAGTGCCTCATGTGGGAGGTTATTCAAGTGTAGTGTAGTAGAAAACGCAGCTTCCCCATATTTTGTGTAATCCTAGCAACAGTCAGCAAACCCAAGCCAGAAATACAATAAAGATCTAGCCCTGTAAGTGATTTGTAGACGGATAGCAGTTTTTAAAAAATCAATTCTAACACCCTTTTACATTAAGGGCATCAAAAAATAAAAGGCCAAAGATTTGCTGCCAAAGTTGTCATATCAAAAGTATTTACATCTACCGTGATGTAAATTTAAGGATTGCCCTTAGACATGTTTTAAGACATATAAATATACTTTGCTTTGAATAATAATATGTCCCCGATATGATGAAAGTTCAATTACTTAGTTATAAATTCATAAAATTACACCTACTTCTTCTCCCTCACTGAAAAATCCAGAATCTCTGAATATGCAAATGTTGTTAATTTCAAACAGCTGGACACAAGATGTCTCCTACTTCACTGAAAGGCCATTCTCAGTGTATCCACACTGGAAGTTTGCACATCACACTTGTAAGCTGCATACTGGACCATGATTGGCCTCCAAATTAGTTGTGATGTCACAGATCCTGCAGGTACATCAAGGTGTTAGGCCGTATTCAGACAGAATCAGGCGCTGCGGCGAAAACGCAGATTTTCCCATTCATTTGAACCGGGGTACTGCGTTCAGGCTGCAGCGGTGCGGGCCGTCAGCTTTTGGAGAAACGCAACCTGACATCATGCTGCAGCAGCCAATCATGCCGCCGATCAGACCAGCAGACGCCCAGGTGAAGAACAACTTTGTTTACCTGTAGCATTGTAGCACAACCCTGCGGCGAATCGCCGCAACACCTGATTCTGTGTGAAAACGGCCTTTTTAAGGTGAGCTCAGAGAAACTTTCCTCCTTCAGCAGATGAATGTGAAAACAGTCTTATAGTGTCAAACTCTGCACACACATCATTCTGCAGAGTGAAGCTCAAACATCACAGTGAAGGAACAAGAAGCAAAACACAGTTTTGGCAGGAGGGTTACTTTAAGACAGTATCACTGGTTATTTCAATCAAGCCTTGGCCTGCTTAGATCCTTCTCATCTGTAGTCATAAAATTCAGAGAGTTTTTAATAATGTAACTAGTGAAGCTACTTGCTATCACCACCTATAGGCAATATGTGCACACGGGTACCAGCAAACGTGCAACTTTGTGGACTTGTTAGCATTTATTTTTAAGAACATGAGTTCTCATTTGACTGCTAAGTGGGTCTGAAGCACTAATATCTGAGTGTGTTTTTATGGTCTATGTTACAGGGCCTGAACAATGCAGACATTTGAGAAAAGATGTAATGTGTGTTCATATTTCCTTGTTTTTCTTAAAGCTCTGGCAGCTGCATTTTTCTGGCCTGACAGTTTTTCAAGATGAAGAATCAACGTGTGCCATAATTTTCAGTCATTCACCATGGATGCCAAAGACAGTCCCCCCTTTTATCTTTATTTAGCACAAAATAATTCTAGCACATTCAGACTAATTTGTTCAATGCCCTGACATAGTGAGTCAATGAGACCATGGTGGAATAGAAATGTAGTCGAGTATAATTAGAGTGAGAGTATAACACAACCACAGTATTTTATTTTGTCAATACATTTTTTCAGTCGAATGTTTGATTTATATTGAAAACATGCCTTGTTAGTAGAGGCTGACATTTTTTCGGGAATCCTGTGTGTCACGGGATTCCTGTGGGATTCCCGCGGGATGGGAGTCAATTTCACTGTTCATCACGTGACTGGGACGGGACAGGATAAAAGTCAATGGGAGTGGGCGGGATAGGAATCATAACAATATGTCAGTTTTTATATGTAAATACCTAATATGAATAAATGCTATTTTCTTTATTTTGAACATTATGTTAGTCATTCTGTTTTTATTTCCTTCTGTCTGCTCTTGCTGCGAAGTCTGCAGGACAGGTGAACCCAAGTGCAGACACAAAGGATGGGCAGGGGCAGGGGAAGGTAGGGGCCGAGGGAGCAGGTCCAGAGTGAAATCCAAGGGAACTGAGTGAGCTGAGATCCAGAGCAGAGCATCAGGGCGGAGCTGAGCAGCAGGCTTGACCAGGCGAGGAGAAAGAGACCGGGACCAAAGTCAGAACAGGCAGGGCTGTGGAGGAAATGGAGAACAGGATTTGTCTCGAAGAACAAACAACAAAAGGAAGATGCAACATTAGCAAAAACCTGTATAGAATGGATCGAAGCGTAGCAAACACTAACTGGTAGCAGAGTCTACGATCTGGCAGAGTGGAAGTGGCAGGGCTCAGTATTAGTAGAGGACTTGATTACTGAGATGAGGTGCAGATGGTGTGGCTATGCTCTGACCCCAGCACACTTGTCTCCACTCACACAATCTCTCTCACACACACACAGACACACACACACACACACAGGGAGTGGCGGCAGGATAGGGGAGCACAGAATTAGAGGTAGAGGGCATGGCAGTCCCATGGGCAGATGTAGCAGCTCTGGTGGCTGGTTGCTTGTTGGTTGCAGCCACCTGACCAGTGCATGGTGTGTGTGGACTGACGACGCATGGTGCAGCCACCAAAATTCAAATGCCAACAATGGAGTCATATTCGAAGAAGACAGCGTTGCAACGCAGAGTAAAGGACAACGATCCGTGTATCACACTGACAGAGCTTTTGGCAAATCTGAAGTTTTAAACAAGTTCCAAAAAATCGAGAGTGATGGTGTTAAAACTTGTACGCTGTTTGTAAGACGTGTAAAGTAGTTATGAAATACACGACTGACTCAGGGATGAGTGGCCTTCAGAGACAACGCAGGAACGGGATGAGAGTCATTCTTCCTGGATTGGGATGGGACAGGTTTTTTTTTTTTACTCTGTCATGGGATTGGGTAGTACTAACTTGACAAGCACTAACAAAATAATATTTTTAGTCTATGTAAGGAAATGCTTAAAACAGTAGGTTTATTTCAGGAATAAAATATGGCCAAACATTGAAATAACCAGCCAGTGTAAATATATTTACATAACAGCCATTTAT
This sequence comes from Macquaria ambigua, assembly GCA_008360985.2. Taxonomy (NCBI): domain Eukaryota; kingdom Metazoa; phylum Chordata; class Actinopteri; order Centrarchiformes; family Percichthyidae; genus Macquaria; species Macquaria ambigua. The sequence goes on along the minus strand of VMKM01001279.1, from coordinate 55,412 downwards.
CTTTTAGATAAAAAGGTATCATTATATTATTATATATATATTATTATTATAAATACGAGTTTAAGTAAGTATATAAATCTTACATATATACATTTTTCACACAAATACATTTTAAAAAAAGGTTAAATTATTTGTCATTTTACAACACAGGGTTGCACAATGAAATAAAAGTTGCAGAACCCTGCACACACATATCTACAAATATTTAAAATTGTAACAGAATAAAAATAAAAAATAAAAACAATATATACTTTACTATTACTTTATATGTTACTTATATACATATATTATACAAAGGTAGTGGTATGGTAATATGCAAAACCAGCATAATAAAATGTTTCACGTCATTTATCTATGGTGGAGTGCGGAGGATGAGGTGGAGTTGAGGAGTCTCACAGTCTGAGGAAAGAAGCTGCTCTGTAGTCTGGTGGTACGGCAGCAGATACTTCTGTATCACTTGCCAGATGGCAGCAGGGTGAACAGGCTGTGGATGGGCTGGGTATTGTCTTTTAGTATCCTTTGGGTTCTGCGCAGACACCTCACCTCTCCGATATCGCTGAAGCTCAGTAGATGGGTACCAATGATGTTCTGGGCAGTTTTAATCACCCACTGCAGAGCCCTCCAGTCCTGGGCCATGCACATCCCAAGCCAGTTTGTAATGTTTCCAGTCAGGATGCTTTCTATTAGGAGATGTGTGATGACCATGACATGTTCTCTGTGATGCTGATTCCCAGGAACCTAAAACTATTCACTTGCTCCACCTCAGGTCCACTGATGAGCACAAGAGTGTGTGTCTTTTCCTCCTTTTCCTAAAATCAACAATCGGCTCCTTGGTTTTATACTATTGTAATGGTGTGGCCTTTAGCTAGAGTTTAATGTTGACGGTATTAAATAGATTAGTAAAATGAATTTATGTTCCATAACTATCCCAGTATAATTGGCTTATCATTATGCTGCCTGTACTATTAAAAGGCACTTCATAAACAAGGCTGTGGTTATTGGAAACTTATATGAAGCTCGGAGGAATGAAGAGGGGGTATTCCTGAAATGCAGGTTTGTGAGCAAAATGATGCCCATTTAAATCGCTTCCAATATGTTCCTGACCAGGAACTGAACCTGGGTTTACTCGAGACAAATGTGTGTGTAGTGACAATTCACAGTGTGAATGTGTGTTGCCAGAAAACACTACAGTGCTGTCTGGCCACATTAAGATTAATAGAAAGTCAGTAACTAAAAGATCCAAATGAAAGACGATGGCAGGTGGACTGAATTACAATCCAAAGTGCTGAGCTGTCATGTTAACTAAATTTGGCAGCCCACCACCTCATATTCTCAAAATAATATTCCTCTTTATATTATATTTACCTCCAAACCTGTGCTATATTAATTTACACAATGACACTATTATTTATCAGTAATAATGTTCACATGTCAAGACATGTTTGACTGTGCTTCAACTCCATAAGTTTAATAGTGAAGTTGTTAGAGGTGTTTGCTAGCATTGTAACATTATATCCCAGATAGCAAGAATCATTCATCTAAAAGCCTTGTCATCCGGCTGTAGTCTACACACAGTTTAAGCTGACTTGCCAGATCATGGCCAAAATTATTCCTATTGGTTCAACCCACATTACGCGCTAAAAATCTTCATCATAAAGCATTGTTTATTCTCGCGTGAGACACCATGGCACGGGCCTACCCTACAAGCACAGACACTTTGCAGTATTTTCCGAAACACCAGGGGGCGTACAAACAAAATATTCAGTAAAGAAGCAAGAAGCCAACGAGTGTTAAGAACGTCATAGACTTAGCCAAACATGGCTGCACACTCTGCTACATAGATATATACAAGCTTAATGGTCTTCTTTGTCTCCAGCAACCATGGATGAATGGTGGTAAGTGCGCAGTTTTCTTTTTAATATGTACTGCGTGGTTTAATTTGGCCTGTGATCGAGCAGGTGGGGGCCAGGAACGTCACAAATCTGCAAGCAATGAGGGGCAGCTACGTTAACGTTTTGTGCCTTGATAAAGTTTTAAGAATGCCATACATACTTACTTACAAATATCAAATAGAATTTAAAATCCAGGTATTTTATAAGGGTTGTGTGTATGCCATGTTCACTTAGCAACAAATTGTGATATTGACCTTGTTTGTGTTTACTGTATGTTACCATGGTTTTTATATTGTTCCAAACAAAGTGCTATTCAAGCATGACTGATGGAATCCTTTTTGCTTTTACTTAGTTTGTCCTGTTCTTATTGAGCAAATAATAATTTTGAGTTATTACATTCAAACCCAATATCATGCAAGAATGTGCTTTTTTTACAATAAGAAAAAGAAATAAAGGTATAAAAGGTAAAGCTAAAAAAAAAAATGTCTGGTGAATGTGTAACGCATTTGGACCAGATGAGAAGACCAACTCATAACAGATCTGTGCCAGCAGGTGGCTGTTTCAGGTATGGATCCGTAATATAGACCCATGTCGTTATTGGGCCGGTGTGCATTTGGAGGCCGGCCCAGGTCTGTTTGTCTTATCCGGGCCAGATGTTATGATTGATATGGTTCGGATCTGTCCCAGTCTTTCTTTGCTATCCCTCTCATGTGGCAAAGTAGGGGTGATCGGACCTCTGACCTTGAATAAAAAGCAGATGTGGACCTTTGAGTAATAAGTTTGAGAACCCCTGCTATAAATGGTGGCTTTGCACCAAGAACACAGTAGGCAGGACGATGGCAGAGAGAAGGAGAAAACTGACATTTTCAGATCGCGAGCTACAATCAAAAAGTGATATTCTCCTTCCAAACATCCACTCACGAGCACGCCTGGCATGCCGATGCCTTCGCCTGGCTACAATCACTGCTGCTATGATCAGTGGAAAGTCTGGGTGTGACACCGCTTATAAATGCACTTCAGTTACCACCAACTCTCTGAAGACACTGATAATTTTCACTCTAACTGCGTGTGGCTGTTAGTGCTGGTGTTTCTGAATTTGACTTTTTTTGCAATAAGGCTCATTTGCATAGAAAGGGGCCAATTTTGCGCCAATGTATGCATATTCTACCTAATTTAAAAACGTGCAAATAGCACTGGAGCACCGAGACGCTGTTTGCTTGGCAGCGTAGTTAGGGGTGCATTTCACCCTTTGTGGGTACTTTGAGATTTACACAGTTTCTTTTGGTCTTATTTGTGCAGGACTCTCCTGATGGGTCTTTGGGAGGCATAAGAAAGAACCACAAGTAATTTTTAGTTTTTAGCTTCAGACAAACATCATAAGATGGAGTGTCCTGGAGCAGTCTACAAAAGGACCAGACAGCTGAGGAAAAGGAAACACAGGTTCTGTAATCAGTCTTAATTCATTACTTTGCTGGAGATAATGCAATTGGTATGGACACTGAGGGGAAAAAAGTGTCCTGAGGCAAACCAACCAAGGCAGAACTATGCTACCACGTTGATACAAATGCCTCTGAATCACAATGAATCAAGTTGGACAATAGGGCCACAATGGCCCCTAGATTAGCGCCTATTACTCGAATGCATTAGTGTCTCGCACCAGTATTAAAAGTCCTCGTTTAACACCGTTCAAGGGGCGGACCAGAAATCCCCAAGTTTCTAAATTGGAATTTCATTCCCCCAGGTACTTCTGCTCATATGAGAAAAGTTGGAATGCATTTGATCTGTCCTAATTTCAATTAATTAGTGACAATGGTTGCTCGGGGAGTCCCACAGGGCAGAGGGAAAAATGGGCTGAAGGGAAGCGAGCGTCAGAAAAGTGATGTGAGAAGTGGCATCAATAAACTGTTAGAGACTCATTAGCAGGCTAAATGGCTCTCCCAAAGTCACGACACTTTAACACGGGACCTGGCGCCTAATTACTGGCCCCAGTATCCATTACAGGCCCCTCCTCTGCTCCCCTCCCTACATTCCTATTTCTTTTTATTCCACCCATCTCAGCCACAGTGGAATCGGCCTGTTAATGATTGCTCTACAGAGCGAGATTAGAGGGCCATTGTAGTGAGGGTGAGTGTGAGTGTGGGCAGCCAACATGAGGAAGCGAATGTGTAAATTGGTGTCTGTGTTGATTAAAGCTTTCAGGGATGTAAAAGTACCAAAACTGCCTGCTTGAGTTAACCTCTTCAACTCTGCCAGACCCACCTGTGGTCCATCATTACAAACACATGCATGGCTAACCATTGTTCAAATTCACAAAAAGGTCATTTTACATAGCAACCAAGATCCCAAATAATGTGGATGTTTGTTGAAAATGATGCACAAGATCCCTAGAATGTTTCCATTCCAAAATCATGGCATCGCACGGCAATATGTTACTCAACATATCAACATAGAGCTTTAACAGAATGTTAGAAAATGTGAATAAAGAACATATATAATATTGGTATAAAGGATGGAAAATGTGTTGCTAATGTTAAAGCTAAAGAGAAAAAAAATTGAGTTGTGAAATCACTGTTTTTTAAGTGTGAAAGGTTTAAGTTATATTTGATGTATAATTCATTCATTCAATGCAAGTAGACAAGAGGCCACTTTTGTTGTGTTGTAGGATTATGGCGATAAACTGAATATGTCCTTCCCAATAAGTCAGTAACATTATTACAAAGATATTTCTTTTGCCTTTAGCTTTCCCATTAGTTACCAGAGTTACCAGTAGCCACAGACATGGCCGAAAATATTGGTAGCCTCCTACCTTTAAAAAAAACAACTACATTTTCTCTGTATTAAGTTGAAACCGATCGTATATGGTATCTATCATTCTTTATTTCATATTGAATATAACTGAGACTTAGCTTTTGATTTACAGCTTAACATTATGTTAAATAATAAAACACATGAAAAGGGCAAGGCCAAAAACATTGGTACCCTTAATATTTTGTTGCACAACCTTTGGAGGCAATAACTGTAACTCTGAATAAGGTTTCTACACTCCTCCACTGGTAGTTTGGCCCACTCTTCTTGAGCAAACTGCTCCAGTTGGTTTGATGGGTGCCATCTCCCAACTGCAAGTTTCAGCTCTTTCCACAGATGTTCAATGGGATTCAGATCAGGACTCATAGCAGGCCACTTCAGAATGCTCCAATGCATCTTTGGGGTCATTATCCTGCTGGAAAACCCATGACCTGTGACTAAGATACAGATTTCTAACACTGGGCTGTATGTTTCGCTCCAACATGCCTTGATAGTCTTCTGATTTCATTGTGCCCTGCACAGCACCCAGTGTCTGAGACAGCAAAGTAACCCCAAAACATCACTGAGCCGCCTCCATGTTTCACGGTAGGAATGGTGTTCTTTTCTTTGAAGGCTGAATTTAACATTGACACCCAAGCTCTCACTGAAACTGGACTGAGGCTGAAAATTGTAGGGACTCGCTCATGTTTTGTGCCAGTATTCAATATGTGGCCTAACTCCATGGTGGATGTGATGATGACAACAGTCAACAGTTGACATGAACAAGGCTGGATTACCAACTGGGCAAAGTGTCAACTGACCTGGGGCCCCAGATCCTCAGTTTGTGGTATTTTAATTAATTGCACATTTGTTTGGTAGAATTGTATGCACCACTGAAACACATTATTAACTGGAATGATAGGGGCCTTAAAGCAAGATCTGCATTATTACCTAATTTTGAGGCCCTGTCTTGTAGAGGGGTCCTGAGTTAAAATCTAATTATAAGGCCTTCATTATTTCAGTTTACATTTTGCTTACATGGTACATTTTACTAAATAAAATTGTGGTCAATTCACAAACAAATTACTTATTATCTAATACATACACAATGTACATTGAGAGGGGGAAACAGGGGGTCAATAGCCCATTTTTGTCACAGGGCCCCCAATGGGTTAACCCAGAGATTCTACCGACCAACAAGAATCTATCAATCTGGTTTTCATTTGAGTGTGTTCTAATGCCCAGTAAGATCAAAATGCTGTTTCAGAGGTAGACGAACCAGTGAATCCTTGATTTTCTGGGAAAAAATGGTCAGATTGAAATATACTTAATATTGGCACAGACAAATCCATCCAAAACTCCAATTCAGAAATATTCCTATCAGTATCAGGTGTCAAAAAGCAATCACAGGAGGCCCTACTAGAGATGAAGCACATACAAGGAAATGCTGACGACAGGAGATAAAAAGAGGAAAGAGGAGGTGAGTCAAGGAAGAAGAGGCTTTAAAATCAGACCATATCTATAGTAAGGGGGGTACATGGCGGTGGTGGTGGTGGGGGGGTAACCGATCTCATCTCATGTCCTCTCTCATGCTCTCTGAATGGGGTCCTAATTGGCAGGGCTGTGTGAATAGGCAGCTGGCCGAGGAGTGCCTGTACAAAAGAACACACAGTGAGACGGTGCTGGAGATGAGGCCTTCTCTATTCACAACCTCTACCCCCAAAGTAAAAAAAAAAAAAGAGCTGAAGAGAGAATGAGAGAAAGAAAGCGAGGGGATGTGGTGGGGTGGGGGGTGTAGGTCATGTAACAACAGAGCGGAGTGGAGTGGAAATCGACAAAACAGAGAGAGAGAGGAAAAGTGATAGAGCGAGCAGATGAGAAATAGAAGGTAATCACAGGAGATTATCTTCTTGTGATGGAGGCAGAGCTGCAAGGATAAGTAGGCTATCCTGAGGAGGACGATCCCAAACCAGTCAATAAACCCCATGTCTGGAGCCCTGATATGGGCGGGTGGGGTGGTGCTTGAGGGGCAGTTAGGGCAGTAAGGGTCCAAAAGTGGTCCTCATGATGTAGGGGCAGTAACACTTCGGGGGGCCTGTGGGCTCAGATTTCACTGCATGTGTTCCAGTTCCCACAGAAATACACAAGGAGAAGGTGCTAGATAGGATACATGCGGCAAGTGTTCATTGTGTACGTGTCTCTAAATGTACAAAACTGTCCTGACCAGAAAAAAAACGCCAGCACTGGTTGTTTGCTCAAACACTTAGAACAACCTATGTTCATGTTTCCTGAAAGGCTACATCTTGTGGTTGTTTTGTGTGTCAGAAGAAAAGGCAGAAGTAGCATGGGCGTTCAGACTGAAGATGGCACTACTTTGAAAAAAACACAGGCCTCTAATGGGTTGGGTATGTTGCATCAGGCATCGTTGAGAAGATAAAATAAAACCCAGAATGGCCAGTCTGAAGGCTTATCAGAAGCCAAAACACTGCACAGCAGTCTATGAAACAGGATTTCTGGAAAGTTATTACAGATGCGATAATTTAATCATACCATCATCATAACGTTAAACATGTTCAAACAATCATAAACAGTAGAATTATGCCATTGATGTTATTAAGTAATCTACTACAGTGGCTTGATGAATGACGCTCTATGTTGCAGCCACGTTTAATGGACAACCCTGCGTTTGGTTTGTTTTTTGTTTTTCTGCTACCCTTACTGTGCCACCACAGTAGTCTCATTGAAATGAATGAGGGAGCTGTGTCTTGTAATGAAGTGCTATCTTGTTATGAACACAGCATTTGGATGTAGGGATGGGTAACCTGACGCACCAGATGGTTTGTTACACAGAACCATCTGAGAAGTCGTCCATGGAAACTGGAAAAGGGCAGGCACTTCCAAAAAATACTTGGCAGCTGATTGGATGAACCATCTGTCTATCACGTGTATCACAGGCTAACTTCAGCCAATCAGAACAACGAACCATATGACAAACTGAAGCCAGTTGTGAGAAGAGTGAAAATATATTTTCCATGGCGAAAAGCATTCAGTGCCGTTCTTTGCTCTTCTTTCAATGAAGACATACTCTCCAGTTGTGATTTAACTGATGCTATAGCAGCATCTACGCTAACCTTGTTAGGAGCCGCCATTGTTGTTTTTGAACGAACAGTCACAGTCGTCACACCTAAACCACGCTGTAGCTGCCAGCAGTTCTTCATAGGACGCTGATTGGTCCGAACCACTGTGGTTCAGCCACAAGCTCATAACTTGAAGCCTGGCAAGATGGATTATCGCGTGATCTCGCATGATCTCATGATCTTGTAAATCCAGCTGCCTCACAAAGTAAAGGGATGGGTGATTGGACATGCAAAGTGACTGACTTTAACACTTGTTAAATGTTGTTTTTTATGTTATTTGTATACCATCTCTTACCAAGTTGTTGAGTCTTGTTGTCACCTGGAATTCTGCTGATGGCACATCCCCCATCAGAATAACCTATCCAGCTTAGCCAATGAGCAGCGTTTACAATGGTTCAGCAGAATAACACTGCATGCACTGTAGGTGAACTGTCTCTGGCTGGAATCCAAATGAAAATTAGTAAGTAAAATTATGCTGGCAGATAAATATTCACGGTCGCATGTGAGCATGTGTGTGCAGTCATTTTCTATTTATTCATTCATTTATTCACTGCTGTTTAAACTATGCAGTAGCAGTGATGCTGTATTTCAGCACGGCTTTTTCCGCCGCTGAAACATCATGCGTGTGTCATTTGTGGGAAAATGATGCATTTTGGATGAGGCAGGTCGGAGGAAATGGCACCTGATATGACCTCCATTCTATAGATTGGTCACAGGCATAATGGAAACTCCAGGAGGTAAGGAGGTTGATGGATACAACCTTGGCACACGAATGCATGCATACACATACTGTACACACACACACACACAGGTCTACAGGTGCTTGGAGATATACACATCTTCTGACACATGCACGTTTGAAGATGTGTAGAAACTGGATGATAGGGAGGGATATGGAAGGAAATGCAACACATAAACACTGAGATCACACAACGTTGTTTCACAGATACCCTTCAGAAGTCTGACGCATTACCATGTTCATTTCAACAAGTCTTTATGCTTGAATAGGTTGTTTGCTAATGCATTCCAGAAGATCCATAACACTCATGAGGGCTTTCTTATCAGCCACCTCTATGGTTAAGGTTAGGTAAAGATTGTGGCCATGGTTAAAATAAATAAATAAATAATTTAATTTTAATTGATTTCCAAGAAAATTCTTTCATTCTGTTTCAAACTGTCAGATAAGCAGTAAAAGCTGTCTTTCACTGTCCAAGGAAATACCCACCTAAAACATTGAAAAACCTGTCTCTACAGTCCACATCTGACACACTGTACCTGAGCTTTACAGTATAACCTATGAAACGTAAAATGCTCAAAGAAGGTCTCTCCTTTTTCTGTGACGCTATCTTCTGTTGGTCATAAAGACGTGATAAATGCCAGCAAATAAACCATCTGTTTCCCCACAAACTGTCAATTAGAAGAATCCCACCTTATCCGTCACAGCGGTGCTATACTCTCACTGGGAACCATCGAGCAGCTGTAGGCCTCATCTGTGCACTTGATGCTGCTATAGGCAGTATGGTGGTATACCTTCGCGTACCACACAACAGATGTTTATGACTGTGTGTGTCTGAGCTTGTGTGCATGCGTCACAGGGTGTGATTTCTGTTTTTTAAATTTATGTATCTTTGTGTGCCTCTCTGAATGTGTAAATATGCGTGTGAGAGTGTGTTCGTGGACAATGCCAACCGCCCCTCCACATCTTTTGCCATCTGGATAATTGATCGTTTGCTATCATAAAAAAATAAAAGGAGAGGGAATGTGTCATAATGGGCCACTTCCTAAACGCCCGTGTTTTTTATCTGTTTTCCACGTCTGTTTTATTTGTGTGGGGAGCTGCCAGTTGTCATGATGATTATGAAGAGGGTATTATGGGGTGGGATTATGCATCATCGTGCAATGTTTGAAGATGATCAATGACCTGAGGCTTTTAGTTTGCGTTTAAGGGCTTAGCACTGTCTACTACTCTACTTGAGGACAGTATGTCAGAGTCATGTATTAAGGTATTATAACAGCAAAACACCTGGCCCTATGTCCAAAATTCTTCTCAGACAAAAGATGGAAAAGAAACAACACATTCTTTATAAAATCACTACAGTGTTTTTTATTTTTATTTTATAGCTCCATAATTTCAAATTGTCATATGTTATTTAAGCAATAGTCCACACTGTGATGTTATTCAATATAACACACAAGAGATAACATAACACAACTTTAGCTGCTATGCCTTGCGAAAGAGAATACATTTTCGCCAAAGACGTTGCTTTGGAAAGTAAACTTTAATATAACCCACACAGATTATTCAGGAAAGGCAGATTATATTATCCTTGGGCTTCATGAACTACAAAACTTTCACTAACATTAGTTGACATTTCTAAACTTGGTTATTCCATCACTAACGTTAAAGGATAGGTCTGGATTTTTTTCAAGGCCAGCTTTAAACAACATGCATTATGTACTGTATGGAAGAGTTATTGGTTGCTGTAACCATACCTCCTGTCCATACTGGCCACAAAGAGATTCCTTCATAGATCAACTACACTGTAAGAAATGGGGGACAAAATCCACAGTCCACATTTCGTGCATAAATGCACTCTAAAGTTCAGCTGAAGCTAATATGAGGCGTCAGATTTAGCGGAATCAAGTTGGTATCTTTGCCCTGATAGTCTGATATTCCAAGTGATATATCCCAACAACAAACCTACATGCAACTACCAGGAAGTATCCCTCCCTCTACAGCAGGGGAAATAGGAAGACTGAAGATACTAAAAAGACTGTAACTTTGGAAATAGCCACTAGATTTGGCTAACTCAGATTGCTAAAGTAATGCTTGAAGCTTGGTGACATAGGGAATACTCACAGGGTTAACAGGCAAACTAATGTAGCTGGTGAGCAAATCGCTAACATGCTAGCTGGCCAGGGACATGCTGGAGCTAGTCAGTCATGACACGACAGCTCTCTAAGCTGGCTGGCTAGCTAACTAGCTTGAACAGCAAACAGTGAGCTGACACAGTGCATTTAAGAGATGTGTTTTTACATATTGACACTTGTCTTATAACAGTCTACAAACCATGCTCCATTTTCTGGAGCTTTTTATACTCTGGCAAAGTACAATTGATATACACTTGAGTATTTCAATTGCATAATTGTATTCGACCCTATTATCTGAATAGTGAAGATACTTTGCAGATCAACAATTTCCTTGGAGGATAGAGATAAAATAAAAAATACAATACAAATATAATAAACTTACAGAATATGATGCACTGTGATTGTTTAAACTACCCAGCAGTATATCAAATGCTTAGAGGTCATGCCACTTGGACCAGCTGCATCAAAATAATGCTTTTATTGTAATGATTAAGAACAGTGCAGTAATGTACTAATGTAACAATGTGACAAGGACAGTGCTACATTTAATCATCCAAAGCAATCACCAATGACAATATAAAAAATATCAATTATATCAAAATATTTATAGATTTATGTCAGGCTCTCTATTCTGCCAATCTGCCACCACCTGCAGTTCATTCCCACACCACCAACAGCAGCAGCAGCAGCAGACAGACAGACAGACTGGCTCTGTCATCACTCTGCCTGAAACTTTGGATTGAAATGAACTAATTTTAGCATTACGCGTGACCGGCATGACTGCATGTGCTTTCCCATGGGGAGTATTTATTGTGAGTGTGCAGGCTGTCAGTAGCAGACCGGCTCATTCAAGCAGTCTGGTGACTGGCTAAGCACAGGCTGCTGAGAACATTTCCTTCATTGTGTGTGTGTGCCTGTTTCTGTGTATGTGTGTGTGTATTTTGTAATATGCCAAATTGTATGGTAGTAACTTTATATTAGAAAGAGGTATGATGGGCCCGCATGTTTACAAGTTACATAAAGAAATATGTGATACCATGATTAGGCTGCTACACGACTACATTTTTCATAACATCATTAGAATAAAAACCACATAATATTATATGATATAATATTTTAAACAGCATATTATAACAGTACACTTTAACACTTTTGCATATTATACTCTTACACTGGACCAGCCCGTCTTTCTGGGGCCCTATGCAGATCTTTAATGGCCTAAAAAATCAAATCAGATAGAAATAGAATAAATTAAGCATGTAACACATACACAATCTGTTACTTTCGTTATGATGGAGTTCTTTGTTATGAAGTTCAAATACAAAGTCAGAATGAAAAACAACAGACAAATCATGACAAAAATAAATTCACACACACACTTTTTTTTGATTTAACATAACGTAGTGACATACGAAGAAACATTTGACCACAGAGGCCCATGTAGGTAAATATAAGAAACTACATTTTAAATGTAGTGATATTTAAAAGTATCAGTAACAACAAATGAGTGAGTATAGGCCCAGAAACCAGAATTCCTAAAAAAAATAATAAAGTAAATACCATAGGCAGCATGTTACATCACCAAAGATGTAGGTATGGTTTAGAAATACAGTAAAATATTTTTGTATTTGCATTTTCACTAAAAAGAGCACTGTCTTTTGCTGCCTTTGCACACGGCTTCAACAAACAATACACCAGTCAAAGGTTAGGTCAGCCTGAGAGGCGAAACCTAGGGCAAAATAAGTCCAAAGGTACTCACTGGTGATTGCTTAGTTCTGTAAGGACTGGATACAGATAAGCATGTCAACATTTTTATCATTTTAACAATTTTTATTTTTATCTTCATAATGGTGACTGGAATGCCAGAGGACACTTTTTAGAGAGAGATTTTAGTGAGGGGCTGGCTAAGCTTTTACATCCTTCTCAGTGAGAATTTAATCAACTAAAAGGTAGATCTCAAAACTCAACACTCATGAATGCACACAAACACATACACATACACACACACATTTTAAAGAGATACTTTCATGCAATTACCAATATAGTTTAGATGTAATGAAAAATGTCTGTCCTTGAAACTCCATAGAAAACAACACATCAGGCTAGCCTTTCCCTGGCTTCCAATAAACAGCAATATTTGCCCTGGTCATTTAGCCAACACTATTGTCTATCTAATCCAACTCTGTTCCCAGCAATATCTTTTCAACCAGCCTTCTCTCTCTCCCTCCTCCTCTCTCTCACCCCTCCTCACCCTCCCCTCTTGTTCTCAGATGGCTTCCTCTACCTCTCTCTCTGTGCATTATGTAGATAACCCGGGGACGCCATATATCCCCAGCAGGTCAAACGGAGGTTGCAATCACACACTGTGACAGTGGGAGCCAATCCCAGTCCATCATGGAGGAGGAGGGGAGGGGACTGTGGTTCTCTGGCTAAATGTGAGTGTGTGTGCATGATGTGTGTGTGTGTGTGTGTGTGTGTGTGTGTGTGTGTGTGTGTTTGTGCAGCAGGGTTTAGCTGAGTTCTCCGTATAGCGAGCATGTAAGACAATAAGTTAAGTGGGGGAGTTGGAAATGGGAGGAGAATTGGGGTGAAAGAGGAAAGGAAGGGATGGACAACTTTGATCATTGTTGGAGTGAAAGAGGGAGAAGATGAGGGTGGACAGAGTGTGAGCTGGAGGAGTGATGGGAAAATGGAAGGAATACATTGTGACAGTGAGGAAAGAGAGGAGAGGAGATGTGTTTCTCAAGGATGCCAAAACATGCATCACACACAGTATCTGCACCATCATAACAAAGTCATTTAACAAATCTTTGAAATTTGATTTTTCATTTCAAGTCAGACTGAGATGAAAGAGACAACTCAGATATTACATAATTGTATGTACTTTGTACATTTTGAGAAAAATAAAAAAATCTGAATAACCTTTTACTTTTTCAAAATCTAACCATATAACCTTGATCCTTCTGTTGAGACGTCCTAAAAGTCCTCTGAAAAAATGGAAAGTTTGAGTTCCACGACAAGTGAGCAAACTCCATCTTCTGATAAAGTCAGTGCACCTAGAGATCTGCTGGTTTCGAGGTGGTTTCTGGTTAAAAGTGGGGTTGAAATACAGTTCAGGTTTATTGCTTATTGATAAATTAAATTAAATTATATGAACATTGAAACTCTTTTGCTTAACACGTCCTCATACCTAAACGACACAATAGGCCGTTTGCCAATGACTCCTAAAATGACATACATGACCGTTGGAGAGTACTAGCGACAGGCATACTGGACCTTTGTCGTCATGGTAACAATAATAAACATGTGGTTAAAGTTGTGAAACGGTCGGAGTTTGGTTAGGTTTAGGCACCAAAACTACTTGGTTAGGTTGTAAGTTAAGTTACGTACGTAAAGTAAGTTACGTCCTGTGACTTATGACTTACGTCACGTGACTTACTAAGATAACTTACGTAACTTAACGTTACGATCTGACGTAAGTTAAAATAAGTCAATGTTGACTTTTGGTCAACACGAACAGCGGTCTCCTGGGTGAAAGGCCTGTGTTTGACGCATCCATCCACCGCGGCCTCCTCCTTACGCAGACTTTCTCGCTCTTTATACTACCTCACCTGACTTCCTCCTTTGCTCCTGTCATAATTACTACGGCCACTAGAGGTCGCCGCCTAACAATAAACATAAATGTGTGTCATAATAAGCTGCTGCACTGATGACCTATATGGCCGTATTTTTGGGGGAGGGTGGTCTGGTTTTGCTTGCTGTAATCACACCCTCAGTCCTATCCTATCAAAATTCCTATCAAGCATAACTATTCCTCCTTTTCTGCAATGACCTGAAGGACATTCAGAAGTCACTGTGGATGTTGTTTTGATAACCGCTGCCCTTTCTCTTCATTTGTTTAAGCTTCAGAAGGCTGAGATCAAGGCTGTGTAATCATACTGTTAGTCATAATGCAGGGAGGGGAAGGATAATGGATCCGTCGCTCTATTTCCTTTTAGTTGTCTGTCTATCCATCACATAAAGGATCTCTAACGCAACTTGCTTGGGTGATGCAGCTCACTACTGGACTCATGGCAATTCCTGTCCGGCACTTTGCAGACCATTTGGTAAAATATTCACAGAGCCCTCTTGTTCCGCTGCACATCTCTACAGGACTGAACAGACTGGATCGAGTGTACCTGCAAGTAGCTAGCCCCCCTCAATATCCCTCGACCACAAACAGTAAGAAAAGTTTGGAAAAAGGAAGGCCCTAATGAACATTGTGCGGAGTCAATTTGAGGAAGTCAGAGCTGACTATCTTTATCTTTAAGGTTGGGGCAATATTACAGAGATGGCAAATTCACATTTAACTGAGAACACAAGTGACC
Source organism: Macquaria ambigua (assembly GCA_008360985.2). NCBI lineage: Eukaryota > Metazoa > Chordata > Actinopteri > Centrarchiformes > Percichthyidae > Macquaria > Macquaria ambigua. The sequence goes on along the minus strand of VMKM01001279.1, from coordinate 40,361 downwards.
TGTACAATGCTATACAAGTATTATGAATGGCAGGATGAACCCAGGTATTGGTCCTGTGCAAACAGGGCTTAAAGCAAGTTTAAAAAGTTATATCTCTCTTAGAATGGCTTTAAATTTGGCACACCTATCCAACTGTACTCCCTACACAAACGGACCTCCCGAAATATCACTGCAGCATAGTATATGGCCACAAATGGATACACTGTCATGGTAGTAAAAATATAGGACACTAACATTGCAGACAGGCCTATTAAATATATATTTGCATAGTGATTTGACATTGTGACCTTTTTCTCACTGAGTCATTTGTGATTGGCTTAGAGGACGACTGCACAACACATTTACTCTCCCCACCAGTCTCATAGAGCTTCCAGCTGTATTAACCTTGTAATGTGACTGAGCAAACACACACACTAAATCTGTATATTACTAATGTCCTAGTGTTGTTTTTCATATGTCTGATCTGCGCTGATCCCTCCTCCTCTGCTGCTGTGATCAGGCTCAGAGTGGGTGTGACAGGTGGGCACAGTCTGTTTACCCACCACAATCTGTGTGTGTGTGTGTGTTTCATGTGTGCACACAGTAAGGAATGTTCATGCGTGGCAACCAGAGCTGATAGCACAGGTATCACTGTGAGGGTCCACGTGTGTGTTGACGTATAAGAGTGTGTGTATGTATGCTGGAGAAAGTGTGTGTGAGAGCAGGTTATAAATATGTATTGCATTTGTTTGTAGATGTCATCATGGTGCTGATTTATACTGTTTCTGCTTCTGAAAAAACAAACAAAGAAAACATTTACTTTAATCTCTTTTTAAAATACTTTTTCCATAATTATTTTTTCTGACTGTTTTCTTTGCATTTTTGTTGTCTTTGTGTTTGTCCTTCTACAGTATTTATTTTTCTCATGGTCTATTCCATGCTTTGTCTTTTCTTTTTTTTTCTGATTTTGTTTGCTTTTCTTTGCTTCTGCTTTTTGGCTCTTTTATGCATTGATTTCTTTTTGTTCTTTTTTTCTTGCTGGTTTGTTGTTTGTATTTAGTCTTTTCCTGTTTATTTCTGTCCTATTACATTTGTGTGCTTCTGTCATGCTTTGTCTTTTTCCTCTCTTTATCTTGCATCTTGCTTGATGCCTGTTTGTTTGCTCTGCATTTTTGTTTAATTGCCTTTCTTTATTTCGTCTGATATGTAAGACAAAGAACAGTTGGTCCACCTGTTTAAAGTGACCCAAGAAGCTGCAGGTGGTGTAGCATGTACCTCCACTGCCCCTTGTGGTGTCACAGCAGTGTCTCAGCAGTCTCTCCTACACGTCTGTGTTGAGAAGAGGAGGAGCGGAGGGAGGGAGGAAAAGAAACGGAGCAGGGAAAGTATGAGATGCTCTTGGATGGGAAACAGCAGGTGCAGTGTGTGTGTTGGACATTTGCATGGGTGGCAGAGGTGGCACTGTGTCTCTCTTTGTGTGTACAGGTATTGGGATCTTAAATGATATCACCTGCTGATTTCGGAACTGACCAGCATCACATCGTGTGTGATTTTAGGGTATAAAAAAGAGCTATATAAAGCATAGAGGGCCTATAGGAAGAAATGTTGTGGAGAGTTGATGAGTATAAAGTCAAAAAACCCAAAGCTCTATTGGACGATGCTGAATGGCTGTGGTAAAGGTAAAACACATCGTCCAATTTTGCCTAAAGATTTTCACAACCATTTTAAAAGATTGTCTGACTGATGTACTGATGAAGGAGTTTTTTGAAGTTGACTGTAATGGACATATTTTTGACAGTAGTGTCTTAAATACTAGTTTTACTGAACAAGAAATTAGGATGTTATTCTAAAACTAAAGCAGCAGGAATAGACCAAGTTTTGCATGAGTATATTAAAAGAACTGCATTCATTTTTATGCCCCGATATGCTCTTTGTTTAACAAGATTCTGGACTACTAACTGGTGTTCTTCTTGAAGACTGGGTGCTTGGTTCCAATTTATAAAAGAAAAGGTGACACTGGGGATGGAAACAATTACAGAGGCATCCCACTTTTGAGTTGTCTGGGTAAACTGTTCACAAATGTATTGAATGCAAGGTTATGCAACCTGTGAGGATAAATCTTCCCTGAGGGAAATGCAGGCAGGATTTAGAAGGAGTCACTCCACCACTGATCGTATCTGTTTTACTGAAACACATTGTTTTTTGTATTGTTTTAAAAAGAAAAGTATGTTTTGTTTGTTTCTTTCACTGATTAAAGTAAGGAGTTTGATACAGTTTGGAGGGATGCACTCTGGAACAAACTGCTAAAAGCAGGTATTATTGGTATATGTACACAAACATCAAATCCTGTGTATTTGTTAATGGTATTAAAGTCGTTTTTTGCAAGCCTAGCAGGAGTTAGACAGGGTGAAAATGTATCACCATTGTTGTTTGCATTATTTATCAATGACCTAGAGGACTATCTACTACAGAATGGCTGTCAGCCTATTCATTTTGATGACACCATAATAGACAGTTATATCCTGCTCATGGCACTGATGTACGCGGATGATACAATTATCATGTCTACAACAAAAGAAGGGTTACAGAAAGTAATAGACCATATGTGTGATGAATGGAAATTACAGGTTAATAGTGATAAAACTAAAGTCACAGTTCTTGGTTGTAGAAAAAGCTGATACTAGCAAACTAAAGTTTGTACGCAATGGAGAAAATCCAGAGATTGTTCATTGCTTTAAATATCTCTGTGTCATTATGAATTATAATGATTCATTTAAGATTGCCAGTATTTAAGAGGAGCTGCATTAGCAAACCTCCCGTGCAATGTTCGCCATTTCAGTAAATGTAGAATATTTGATTTACCTGTAGATATCACAATTTTAGAAATCTGTCTGACTCTTGAGGCAAAAATAGCAAAAAATAATAATAATATCAAATGGCAGAAAAAAAAAACTTAGGCTGCCTTGAAAACAGTACTGTTTTGTTTTGGTAGCAGTTAGCTTACAGTATACCAAAAGGAATGAAATTCCAACCACGAATACATCAGATATTTTTAAATCTTGCTGACGCCCTCTTTTCACACGCCATATGAAACCCGCATGTTCAAAATGTTTAAATTATGGACTAATGTAAGATCACCACCAGCATAATTTGTTTAGTCCTCATGATATGTTTTAGCGGGTTCAAGCAGAAATATTCTGAAGCAAAAAACTTTTGAAGTGACATTTCATGTTGCCTTTAACTGTCATGGACAACAAGGCCATGGCAGTACTTTACTTTACTACTCATACTTTGTTCTCAATTCTAAATCTAATGGGTAGTGGGTAGGCTGAGTGTGTATCAGGCAGGAGTCCAAGGTGCTTCTAGTCTTAGCTTGGACATCTTAGCTTCACATCTGGCCAAAATGTTGTACTGTTTCTTTAAAATCAGCTGTGATCCATGTCTTTTGATGGATACCATGCAGTGTGCTTAGTCACAAATTGTAGAATCTATGGATACCACACTGGTTTGTCTGTGAGTTTATTCTAATGACGCTTTTTGAACAGATTCCACACAAGACTGCATGTTTTATTCCCAGTTTCCATGGAGGGTGAATTTTTGTAATTAGGAGGTGAATTTGTCATGAGAGAGAGATACAGGTGGTGATGGTTCTCCTGGTGGTGGTGGTGTGTGTGGATGGGTGGGGGGTATCAATATCCTTACTGTTTACCTAGAGAGGGGCAGCCACCGTCTCCCTACATGTCGACTCTCTGATTGGAGTCATCCCAGCCATGTACGGATTAATATTTAATGTTGGGGAAAGAGAGAGTGTGCGTGTGTGTGTGTGTGTGTGTGTGTGAGAGAGAGAGAGAGAGAGAGAAGAATGTGTAAAGCTAGGCTGCTGTTTATTTAGGATATTGTGAAAATATGAAGGAAAATTTGCAATTTTATTGGTTTTCCGCAACCGTAAAAGCTGTGCGTGAGCTCTGTATATTATGTGTGTATGTGTGTGTGTTAGTGAACAGCTTTAGGAGAGAGTGAGTGTGTGTATGTGTGTGTGTGAGTGAACAGCTTTAGGAGAGAGTGTGTGTGTGTGTGTGTGTGTTTTGTGCCATGTGTGTATGTGTGCTCAGCAGCTCTGGTGACCTTCAGCCCTCAGTCCCTGTATGTAAACCCTCCTCGCCCACCATCCTGCCTCAATCAAGCATCACACACACACACACACACACACACACACACATCTGGCCCAGCCCATTTAGTTTGTGCTACACGTCGTTTAAAATTGTTGTTTTTCTTATCTTACATGTTTTGAGTCAGAAATAATGTACACATTCACATATAAAAATAATAATACCTATATATACAAATACAATTAGTATTAATAAAGTAAAGTATAGTAGTCCAGCTAAAAGTCATCCCTGTTTGCAGTCAAAAAATCTGTGTCAAAGTGATTTTCAAATTTAGTGTTAATATGTTTTGATGTTTGAGAGGAGTCAGAAATGCTCCTCTCGCCTCTGAGCCTCTGAGTGGGCAGGCCAGATTACGTGTTTGATTGACAGCTGAGCTGGCAGTGGCACAGAGACAAATTGAACACCAAATTTCGCTGGTCACAGTAGCTCACAATCCATGAACAGACAGCATTTTGTTAGCAGTAGTACTAAAGAATAAGGGCCGCATAAACTGTCCAGTGTGGACGTTTGTACCCACTTTAATGAAATGTAAACCTTGTCTCCGACAAATTATGTTTACAACTAAGTTACAGATGGGATTATGTTTTCTATTAACATAATGAAGAAATGTTGTTAGTTAACGGATCTGGTGCCAAACGCCAAAATGTCCGATCGCGAGGTAAACCGTAGCAATGTGTGCATGCAAGTATTTGATTGGTCAAAGCAGTGCCTTGCCGGATGACGTCGTATTGTGTTGCGGCAGAAGTTGAGCCAGGATTAACTTTTTTGCTGGACAACCCTGCGTTTTTTTCACCAGAGAGCCCTCTGCATCAGGACCCCCGCTGTATCAGCTAGTGATCTCACAAAAATAAATGAGGGTGTTGCTTTTTTCACACAGTGCTGTTGTCTGTCTGAACATTACTGTTTAATGCAAAATTAAATGATTTAATTGACTATTTGGAATGACAGCATTCTGACTGGTATATGCACAGTCCAAAAAATAGAACATACATATATTTTCTTTTGCATACTGATTATTTACTCAAACCAGACAATGAGACGTCATTTACAGAGCAGATCTTTATGCTGAAAAAATATGCAATTTAATTTCCATTAGACTTTTAAGCAGTGATAAAAGATTTATGATACAATAATCTACTTGGTGTCAGCCAGGCTTACAAAGCAGGTTTTGGCTGCATTACTTTCCCATGATGTCCATTTCACTGTGGGATAACTTAACCTGTAACCCCTGAGCTTGTAGCCTCAGCAGCTTGAGACGAAATCGCCCACTGAACCAAAGGCGTGTACAGGTCACTGGCGTTTTCTATCCACTCACCAGGATGAAAACAACCCCCATGTGCCTCAGAAGCTGAATGAAAAGGGAAGAAAAAGCAGCGACTAGGAGATATAGAGCCAGTCTGTGAGACAAGGAGCGAGGATGCTAGGAATCAGGCACAGGGAGGCAATTTCACCAACTCTAACTTCCTCTGCAAAATTATGGCTAAATGGAAAAATAATGGAAGTGGCATCATTGGCCTCCTAGCATGGCGCTATTAGTATGCTGGTGACATGGAGCGGGGAGACCGACAGCAGTTATGTATTTTTGCAAGTATGCATATAATTTATTGTGGGGAACACAATTTACATGGGTAGTCAATGCCTGTTTTATGGGCTCACAAATAGATGTATGAATTGAAGCATGTAATGGTGGGGAGCAGCAGGCACAAATACATTCTAAATCTTCCAAATGTGTTCCATGAAAAATGTAACCAAGGAATATAAAACAAATTAATTCTTACATGTTATATGTATTGGTTTTTGATTTACAAATCTAATCGAGGGAAATTTGCCCTCACTATGTGGCCAGGGTGCGTGGGTGTGTTGGTCGACATTTGGCACTGTTTCTACACACACATATGAATGTGTCACATTCGCATTACACATACAGTATACTATATACTAATCAGTGTTGGACTCGTTACTCCAAAAATGGAATGTATTACTCAATACTCTTTTAATAATGTTATTACTTTACTTATTACTCCCTGCCAAAAGTAATTTGTTACACTACTTGTTTATTATATTACTTTTCCGTTACACCTCACAAAATTGGTAATTACGTCCTTTCTCCTGAAAATTCAGACTGTGATCGTCGATAAGCACAACCAAGGCTTCAAACTAGCAGTTTTTTTTTTCTGTAGCCTATAAATCCGTAAAAGTTACAGGCTAGATGAAATCACACCTGGCTCAAACTGATGATTTTTTACCCTGGGTTCTGTCTGAAAGACGGAGAGTCAGTCGTGGAGATTTCATCCACCACATTGTAGGGCTACAGCCATCCTCTGCAGCCGCAGAGGGCTCATCTTTGGTGGGGTGTATTTCCACGAGCTTAACGTTGTTGTGCTGTCATAGTAGGTGTTTCAGGAAGTTTGAGGTCATGTTTTTCTCAGTGGACAGACTCTTAGTACCACAACCTGCACACAATTTACATTTGACAGATTGTCTTTCCACCCAACAAAATCAAAGTAATGGGAATATTTTAGGCTGCTGAATGTAAGCGTTTCAATCTTCCAAGCTAGCTTGCTGCTTGGTGATGTGTACGTGCAAGCATTATGAAAACAAATCTGGGGACAACAAAAGTAAGGTTGTAACAAGTTATTTTTTTGGTGGTAACTGTAATGCTATTACTGAAATTTAATTAGTAATTTGTTACACTACTATAATGATAGAGAGGTGAGGTATCAGATGTTCAGACCGAAAACAGCCATCAGCTTATTAGATGACAAAAACACTGCACAGTGGTTTATAATTTTTATAATTTTTTATTTTATATCTTTTTGGGGTAACTGTATATATATCTATAATTTCATAATATGAGGATAATTGTGCTGTTTCTTTTGTCAAGTTATTTCTGATTAATCTGAATTTTAACTCTAACTGGATTAACTTTCTCTATCTATATGTGAGCTCATCCACTAATATTCTGGGCCAGATTAACCCGTAAGTGGGCCAAGGTGCAAAAATGAACCCTGAGCCCCTACTCACACCATGTTTCCCCCACCCTCTGTGAATTGTATATGCCTTATTTGTAAAAACCTTTAAATTGGATTTTAACTCAGTGCCCCTCTACAAGATGGGGCTTCAAGATTATGTAATAATACAAGCATCACATTAGCACACCAGCTATACATAAGTTTTCTCTTAAGTTAGTGTGCAAAGTCCACACTAAACCATACACTGAAACTAGTTAGTTTGATACTAAAGTCCACACTAACCAAAATACTGTAGCAGAAAATTACGTTTCCACTTCCTGTGGCCAATAACATTACAGTGTTGTTTCTCGTGCCAATTGTCTTTGAACACTTTGCTACGCAATAGCGAAGAGGCTAACGGCTAAAAATAGCTAACGTTAATCACCGAACAACAACAAAAAGGTACGTAAACTAGGACAAAGCATTATGATTAGGTGATAACTATACAACTTTAATTTACAGCTAGTGCAAAATAACAGTGACACTGAATGGTGAAACTGTCAACTAAAACATAGGGTAATATCGGTACCCTGTAATAAATGGTACCCTGTTATTGGGCAGATTAAATTGTAGTGTTATAACAAACACATAATGATATCCTACACTGAAAAGAAAAAACTGCCGGTATACTTATACTCCTCCTCATCCTCCAAGTTATCCCACCTTTCAAAACGATGCGCCATGCCAACCGCTATTTTACGGAGGACTTTACACCTCCTAAGGGCTAGGTGTAAGATTTAAGTTGTAACTTCTGCCTACATTGGAACTATTTCAGCTTAAAATGTTACAAATTACGTTAGGCTAGGCTACGTTTGAATTTACACATAGCTGGTGCAACCCAGTACTGATCATTGTTATAGTTATATTGTGTTTTAGTAGTGCACACTATATAATCAAACAAGGTTGCAATTTATTAAATTACTACAAACTAATTGCCACACAGTGAACCTGAACATTGTCTGGTTGGTAATCCAGCCTTGTTAACATGCAGATTGCATTTGTTTTTGGTTTGTTTGTTATATCCAGTTATATATCATCCAGTTATATAGGCTGTGTGCAAGCCAGTCAAGTTATTCCACAGTAAAGTGGGAAAACCATTTCTTTATGGCTTTGCACATGGGGGTACAACGTTGGAAAGTTGGAAGAACCCAATTGTCTAAAATATAATTTAAGATTTTCCTTCAATGGAACAAGGGGGGCTAGCCCAACCCAGGAAAGATAGACCCATATTTGGCCATATAGTGTACATCTCCACACACAGTTCCAGAAATGGTGTAGCATAAGGACAGTGTTTCTGACCAAAGTGACATCCAGCTGCTTTCTGATACCCTCCTATCTACCTTCCACAATGAAAGCCTCCTCTGAGGGTTATGGCTGTCCATCAGTGACCCAGGAGCAGTTAAAGCCATGATGAATTTCAGATAAGACACCTCTAAGCCCTTACCCTTAACTACCAAAGGAGGGGTGGGGGTATCAAAAGCATCTCAACACTGGAAGAGAGGATGACGGGGCGATGGACTGTTACTTTCACAAAATGATGTCAGAGGAAAAAGGTGACTAGCTGCTTAAGCTGTTTGCAGGGTATGAAGGGAGGGGGTAGGTTAGGATTTTTAGAAGAGGATATTGTTAATGCATTAGCCTGTTAAGGGTTTACACCAATCACATAAAAAAACAGGCAGCAAACGAGCCCAAATCGGGCTCAGCAGCAATGTTTGGAAGAAAGGGAAAAAGAAGAGATGAAGGGATTTGTCCTTGGGTGGGAGAGAGATGTTTTCAGCGGTCAATAATAGATATTTCGGCATAGTGAGTACATGGAATGACTAAGGGAAATGGGCATGTAAGAATATAAAATTATTTTTTTTTTAAAGGCTCAAATAAACAGTCCCAGCTCATATTTCGAGATCTTATAAAGGAATAAACTAATATCTGAACCTGGCACATTATTTAATGTATTAACTGATGAAAAAAGCTAAACTGAATAAAAATCAATCACATCAAAATTATTATTTTGCCTCTAGTTGGCTAGTGCCCCATACTAACATTTAGCATAAATAATTCTGAGTGACAGCAGGCTCTATACCTCACATGGGCTTTATTAATGTTGGAGTAAATATTAAGATCCATTCTTTAAATCTGCACCTGAAATCTGAAATGATTATGTTTAATGTGAAAGGGGTCACTCATAGTGACAAACCCATAGAGAATTATTGCCAACTCTGTAGTTCCCCTCAGCTCTACAAAGCTTTTTAGCATCTTTTAGGCCATTGTTTTGGTTTTGTAGCCTGTAAACTCCACTCTCTTTGTTTCCAGCCACAGCAAGCAACTGTTTTCAGACAAAAAGCTCTATTTTTTCTATGACTGGACTATATTGACTGATAGGCTCGATGCCAAACATGTTGTGTTGAGTAATAGAAGGTGAATACAACTACTCAATGTGGCACTACAATGCTACATTTACTTTTCCCATTGAAGGCAAATGAAAGGCTTGACCACATAAGACAGCTTTAGTGATGAGTAGATATATTTTTGGAGTACAGGGATTCAATCCACCTATCCATTCATTTAGTACTTCTTATCCAGATCACAGAGAGATGCATGCTAAGCAAGGCATTTGTTTTACCATTATTTCCTTTACATCCATCACCTTTTAACAGGAAGAAGCAGCGGTTCCACTCTCCGAGCTCCTTTCAGGTGTCTTAACTAGCTTAGTGAATGACACTAGTTTCGAACACTATCTATGGTTGTATTTTTATGGTCACTTCCCAAAGCTCCTGACCATAGGTGAGGATTGGCACGTAGATTGAGATTCGCCTCTTCAGCTTCCCCTTTTTCACGTCTGTCCCGTAAGACACCCGCATTCCTGCTGATGCCGCTGGTGTCTCCACATGTCCTATTCCTCCTACCATCCCCCATTAGGCTGTATTCACACCAAATCAGGTGTTGCGGCGAAAACGCCGGTCCTCCCACTCCACTAACTCCCATCTTGTTCTTTTTCTCCCTCTCTCCAGGCGGACACCTGGCCAGGCTATATATATATACAGTATATATATATATATATATATATATATATATATATATATATATATATATATATATACTGTATATATATCTGACAGGTGCCATTGTAATGAGATAATCAGTGTTCCTCCATTATGACCAGTCAGTGGTCATAATGTTAGGGCTGATCGGTGTATATACATCACATCTAGTTTTTCACCTACCTGTATGTATATAATAGTATTTTTACTTATGTTTATTCAGCTTTGTTGTCCTTGTTTTTAGTTGTATGTCTATTTCTATCTTTCCTGTAAATAGTTCTTGGAACTGTGTATAAGTACATTGAGAGGAACTTAGAACCGGAGTCAAATTCCTTGTATGTGTACAGCATAGATATAAAACAGTAGATGCAACGTGTCATAATGACTTGCCATTCCAGAATGGAACCACATGGCAGCCATCTTACCTGGGTCCAGTTTTAAACTATGGTGAAAGAGGCTTATGTTGTCTTTATAATCCTTGTATTTTTCAACCAATACACCAATACTGTTTTTATTCAAAGTAATGAGTGTAAGACAACTGTGTCTGTCTAGAATGAACCAAAAAACAAAGACTTTTGATTATTATAGTTCCAAGAGAACAAATCATGCTTTTAGTCATGAAGATAATATATTGCAGACAATGATTTAATTTTTTCAATTTAATATGACTAAGATCTGTCTTTGGTATTCGGAATAGCTAATATATTACATTAATTTATGTACATTAATGTAGAAATCCTAAATAGATTCAGTATTATGGCCTATATTGGCAGGCAATTACAATCAGACACACCTACTGTAATATATTCATACATATATATATATATATATTGCCTCACATCTAGTGTTTTATGTCTGTGGTGTGCACATACTTGGCCAATAAAGCTGATTCTGATTCTTTTGATTCTGATTAATAAATGAAACAATATGTTTATAAGCAGAATTTAAAGATTAACCAATGGGCTTGGGGTTGACTGTCACAGACAGGGTAAGGAAGTCAGACAGTATTGAGTATTCAGATAATTGCACACACAAGCAATGGATGTTTGTATGTAAGTGTGTATGCACACATACATACACTCATGTAGACATAGAAGCACAATGAACTGTATGCACAAAGGCCCAATGCTTATCAATCTTTAACCAGGCAATTTCTCTTAATCTTATAGTGGGCCCAGCAAAACAAACTGGGGCAAACAATTAATAAAGGTCTTTGAGATAAATAATACACTGGAGCATAATGTCATGCCAAGCATTGTTTTTATTTTTAGTTATTGCTTCAGTTAAGTTGACTAGAGGGTTTTCCTCACGGTGAGGCTGAAATCTATTTATTGGTTCTTTCATATCAGGTCTTTCTCATTCCTTCTCCACAGCTCTTAATTTAATTAGAGTTAAATCAGTTTAATTAATTGCTTTCCATTTGAGGTGTCACCACATATTATATTTATTTAAAGTATGTTTTTATGGCATCAGGTGGCTGTGAAAAGGGGTGACGGGCCATGTATCACACAGACCTGTAATATTAAAAGAATCACATAGACCGCTACTACATGTTAGCAAAGGTAAACGGCTTTCCTCTGGATTTTGACCTTGTTAGCTTTTACCATCTCTTTGAATCTAGTGACATTACTGTGGGCAGTGGAGTTGCAGAGATGTCAAAACTGGACTTATATTAAAGCTGCTGTCATCAGCCCAAATTCACTGATCTATACTTACATACATTACTCACGGCATAATGCTCACTTTTTACTCTCAGGAACTGTAGCATTGTTTTTGCTGGTTGAAAGCAGTGACTTCAGTCCACTGAGTCCCCATCTTTACTGATGGCCAAGCTTACCTTAGCTTAGGGTGGCTTCAGCAGATGCAGCAGTAGAGCGGATACAAATTGCAAAAAAACACTGTTCAACACTGTAAATGTCTACCTTATTTCTTCTACTACTACTACTACTACTTTTACCCCTCTCAGTCCCACGCTCTTGATCTCTCGATATCTATGATAATTGTACCTCCAAACTCACCACATCGCTAAAAGTTGATTCCTGTTTGTATGTTGGAGTATTGGGGTGGGGTTGAACATGATGTTTTCACAGATTTTTTTTCTTTTGGTCTACAGGGCACAATTACTTAATTTTGGAATTACAATGAACAGTTGATAGTATAAAAGTGACTAAATATATTTACTCATAATTTACCCACTCAGAAAAATGACAACATTAGTTTTTTGTTCAAATGGCTTGAACAACCTATGTTTTCCTGACAATGACCTCTTGTGGTTGTGTCAATTATGACTCCTGTTTATCTGCAGCAAAGGCAAAAATTGTGTGATGTAGTTATAGAGCCTTAAAGGCAGAAGGTTGGGGTGGATGGTTAGTCAATAAAGTGCATGACATGGAATGAAAGACTGCTGTTTATTTCCTGTTTCCTACTGACAGTCAACGTTTTATTTTACCCATGACCATGACCTGGGACGTCCAGTAGCCGAGTGGTTAAGATGCATAACATAACCACAACGTCCCCAGTTTGATATCCGGGGACCTTTGTTGCGTGTCATCCCCCACTCTCTCCTCGCATTTCCTGTCTGTATCTCTACTATCACTATCATATAAAAGCAAATGTCAACAAAAAATTAAACATGACGTTTAATTAAACATTTTTGTTTTTTTTAACCCAAACCATAACAGTGGCAAATAAGAAACATTTTTGTAATAGTTTTAGAAATCACTGATGAACAATGTCATACTTCCGATAGGGCCAACACATCGGAAAATGCTATAACTAATAATTTTGCCAATTTGTGTGGGGGTTGTTGGTTGGACTCAAAGGAAGAAGCCACTTTGAGATGTGGGCCGACCTGTAGTAGTACCTGTGGAATACATTTAAATACTTTTTAATTCCAGAGTGAAAGAACATTGATCAACCACTAATAGAAACGAACTCTCCAGTAAAACAATTGTAGTTTAAGCAACCTATTCATTATTGTGTTTTATTAGTAATAATAGTGACCCCGAATAGTCGAGTATTCAACGATTCGATCTGAGGAGCCTGATTCGGCTGCCAGTCTCACAGTCGAATCGTCACAGTGGCTGGAAAATGTGATTATGAAACAAAGGATCATTCCATTCGGGCTATATGGGGGGCTGAATGTCTGATTTTACACAGAATTGCTTGGTTTCTCCAAATAAACCATGATATATAGCCGAGGTCACTAATAGGCAGACCATGGTCCGGACCCAGATTCTATTTTAACTGGCGCAGCTTTTCTAGTCTTTACGGCACTGGTTTAGCGGCCCAGGAAACTCACGGACCCATTACATACGTTGTAAAGCATCTCACATGATGCTACTCAGCCAATTAAATCTGTGCATTCCAGTTCCAGACAACAGTCGGAGAGAAGAAGTCATTTCACATGGCGTGCTCTAAAAAGAGAAAACACAGCTTTTAATCAAGAATGGACAGACTCTTCCATGTTCATTCTTCCCACGGGCAGTTCAGCCTGTATGTCTAATATGTTCTGAGACCATGGCGGGAGCAAAAAAAAAACAAAAAACATGATTCGACGATCAGTCAATCAGTTCAGACTAGACCAATCAGATTCGACTATGTAAATTCTTAGTCAGGGACACCCCTAAATAATACACATGCTGTGCCAGGTGTCAGTTTTGTCCTCATGCTCACATTTCATGTGTAAAACCTCTTTCTGTCCACAGTCCAGAGGAAGCCAAACATGAATTCACCGTCTGATCCTTAGTAGGTCACTGCTTTATCCACCACCACCCTCCCACTCCAGCAATTATGGTATAATAGGAATGTATGGTGGTGGTGGGGTCCAGGTGGATGAGACATGCAGCCTGAGGGAGAGGGAGTAGGAGTGTGTGATGTGAACGTGGGGTGGGGCCTGGGACAATGACCATCAGCAAAATGAAAACAAATGGGTTGTCATCCCCCTGGAGGAAATCTATCCCCATCTATTTTTTTAATCTTAAAATTGTTCTTTGTCAGCCAGTGGAACTGGCTCACGTGTCATTACATGACCTAAGTGGTCATGTGATAACAAGTGGTTGTACTGTATATTGGACAAGATGGTTTCCCAAGTCTCTGTTCAAAGGTGGTCTGTGGCGCTGGATGTGAATGTCCTCCTTGATCTTTCTCCAGTCATCCACTGACTTCTGGTCAATGACCTTTGACCTCTTCCCAGTTGATGCTTTGAGTGGTTTTGGTCTGCTGTTCACAGACAGCTGATGTTGTCTGTTTCTGCTGTTCATCCAGTCTCTTGTCCAGGGTCCCTGCTGTTTCACTGATGTAGTGTTCCCCACAGCTGTCACATGTGATGTAATGATGATGTCATACACCACTCCAGCCTTCCTCTCATGGGGGTCCTGTCTTTAGGGTGTACCAGCAGAGATATTAAGGTGTTGAATGCTTTGTGGTAAGGGTTGACTCTTTGTGACTTGAAGAGTCTACCTAGATGTTCCAACAGTGGTTAAAAGAGTACTCCACTAATTTAGCACTGCACTCCTATAACAAAAAAGGACCAAAAATCTCTTGATGCAGAAGAACCAGAGATATTGGGCCTCGTGCAAGAACATTTTCATTTTTTTTAATCCTAAACCTCTATTACTTTTTTTCTGAGTATTGCTCGTCGCTGTGTGAATTCAGCTGGGATGATGGTGTTAAATGCCGAGCGGAAGTCCACAAACAGGATCCTTGCATATGTGCCTGGGTAGCCGAGGTGTTGCAGGACGTAGTGCAGTCCCATATTGACCTGTTTGCCCAACAGGCAAACTGCAGGGGGTCCAGCAGGGGCCCTGTGATGTCCTTCAGGTGGGCCAACAGCAGTCTCTCTAAGGATTTCATGACCACAGAGGTCAGGTGACAGGCCTGTAGTCACTGAATCCTGTGATGGAGGGTTTCTTGGGGACCGGGATGATTGTTGAGTGTTTGAAGCAGGACGGGAATTCACACAGCTCCAGTGATCTGTTGAAGATCTGTGTGGTTGAAAGCTCAAAAAGCTGGTAAGTGGACTTTAAGTTTAGATTAGTTTGTCACACAAATTGATTATGGCTTTCACTGTGAAGCAGCTGCAGGAACTGCTGAGATATAGCCACGGGAGCTGTGGTTTTAAACCAAGGCATATCAATCTGGATATTTGGCTGACAATCCCCTATTTCCCTTATAGGTTATTATTACCACTCTGAGCCAGAGAAAATCTCAATAAGCACGTATATTTTATCATTTTCAGACATTGTAAAAAAAAAAAAAGTGCTACCATTCCATGGCAACTGAGCAAACGCCATCTACTGATGAAGTCAGTAGATATGAAGTGATATGGTAGAAAGGTCCAGAAAAAGTGAGAGTTGAGACTGTTGTCTCAATGGTGGTTTCCAAGGTCAAGAATGAACTGTTAATCTAAAGATACACTTTGTGAGCTTTAGAGGTGTTGGTAGGTGTACTTTTGGACTCTGCACAGAGCCAGGGTAGCTGTTTCCCCTGCTTCCAGTCTTTATGCTAGTCTATATAGAAATTCCCCGGTTACAGCCTCAGGACTGAATGTGTTTATACTGAAAATATCTAACCTGACATGATGACAGGTCACAAAAACTGTCCCATATGCAAAATACTGACCATTCAGAGCCCAGCAAAGCCTCGTTCTGAGACAGGAGAGAGATAGGAGGATGAGTGGGGCTGGAAAACCACATTTACATTAGCCATGGCCCCATAATTCTCAGAGAGCTTCAGCATAATGGCTACAGTCCCACAATAGGCCATAAAGTATCTCACAACCGCTCCTTCAAAATGATGCAAGACAATGGGGAATGACACATCTCCCTATTATTTATTTATTTCAGAGTGTAGTGTGTGTGTGTGTGTGTGTGTGTGTGTGTGTGTGTGTGTCAGAGGGTATAAGCATCAGAGAAAGCTCATCAAGTCAGCGAGATAATTAATGAATATTTTAAATGTCATGATGATGGGAACCACTTGACAAGAGGACCAAAGACTGACTGGGGAATGATTAAGAACTCTCCCCTATCGCTGGTCCATCTAACCCATCCCCCTCCGCGCGTGCGGGCACACACACACACACACACATGCACACAGACACACACACACTCCACAGAGGCGAGACAACCCAAGGCTAAAACTTAATTCCAAATGTGGGGTGTTCAGTCCCCCCCACCCCAAGACACCCACCCACCCTTAACAACTTCCGCTGCCATCCGCACCCATCTGCAGCCAATATGGGAGACTCTTACCCCAACACAAAACCATCATCCCTCCCCTCACTGTGCTCTCTCCTCCCTTTTCTACTCCCCCCTTCTCCCGTGACCTCCAGTAAAATATGGGATGAAGATGCACAACCATTGTATTGTAGTTAGGACCTGTGTGAGCGCATGGTAATTGGTAGCTTCCACCTGCTGGGAGGACTGGGGAGAGATAGGAGGAGAGGGGAAGAGAGGGGAAGCAGGTAACAGTAAGAGTAGGGGGATTTAACTGAAGCTGTGGATGAGTGGAAGGTGTTAATTGTAAGCAGAGCTGCATCCCAGAAGAGCAGTGCACTGTAGTTTGTTGTAGTCATTAAAACAATAATGTGAGTAAGGCAATGTGGTCATCATCACCTTCTATCATGCATTACTTTTGTATACGAGGAGAATATTATATGCTTTTGTTTGTTTCTTTTTTTTGCTTTCTTTTTAACCCTACGTATTTTATTGTCGTCTTAAAATCCGGTCTCACCTGCAGACCAAACAACAAGAGCTTATAACCAAACAACAAAATGGGTTTTTCATCAGTGTGACCCATATGCCCAGAAGAGGAAGATTTGTTTCCTGATCTGCCACCCCTATGGTTAAGGTTTGGTTTAGTTTAGGCAACTAAAACTACCTGGTTATGGTTAGGGAAACATGTTCAGGCCGACTTCAGCCATGCATGAAAAAACGCAGCCCCCTTTATTTCAACAAACACAGGATCATCATCAGCAAAAAAGCTGAACCTGGCTCAACTTGTTTTGACGCAGGGCTGATTTCAATCTCAACACCCGTTAATGGCCAATCTACATAGAAAGGGTTTTCAGAAGCGTCTTTGACATCCGTCACTCGCCCGTCTCATGGAACGGATGCACTTCCATTTGATAAAATATATTAATCCACACTGACCCTCTGCATTTTCTTACACTATTTTTTTACACTCTCTGGTGTGCTTAGTAAAGCGTGATCTCCACAGATAGCTGTTTTTATGGTGTGAACTGTTTAACCCTCATCATACCAACATATTAAACATAGGGACAAAAAACAATTCAAAAAACATAAATTCACAATTATTCTGTTGTTTTTATTTCATACTTCCTTTGGCAATGTAAATGTCTTTTCCCCCTGCCAATAAAACCCCTTTAACTACCGACTGGGGTCCCTGGCGACCCCAAGAATAAACTACTGTAAGAAACAACCATCATAGCAAAATGTTCACTTATTTCTTCTCTGAAGATTATTAGTTATGTAATGTCATCTGAAAAAAAACCCAACAGATTATTATTATTTTAGGAAAGTTACAGACAACATGTTACCTAAGAAAGAGCAGTCTTTAGGCTCGTCGATGGAGCACATGAGGAAATCTGTGTCTGCTGCATCTGTGTCTGTCTCCTTCAAAATGACTGACAGAGTGCACCCCCACCCCATTAAATTAAATTACATTAAATTAGCACCCATGGAATACATGAACTCAATAAATACTTCCATCTATTTAAACTGCATAGGCGGAATTGGGTGCTTTTAACTGACTCCAATACATTGGTATTTTTTGGGGGGATATTTTTTTTTTAGGATGAGTGTTAATAGTAATATGATAATAATATATAACAATAATCTGTAATGACTGATCAAGTCTCCCAGTGTCACTATGAGTTTTGGCTGTAGATTCCCCAACTTGCTATGATGAGTGGGGAAATAAAATCAATGAATCAATAAATAAAAACAATGCTGATTTTCCTGTATAATCCTGATACAGCCTACTTGAAATTTCGTTCAGCTGCTGTCCTTTCAGCACCTCAGGAGCTGTGCTGCTGACAGACAGACAGCTGGTTCTGATGACAGAGACGGCTGAACAGAGGTCGCAGTCGGTGTGGAGTGAACGGGCTGAACGCTTTAGTAATGCCTACGTGCTGCTCACATCGTGCTTTTGATGTGGATTCCCAGTAAGAGGTTTTTCTTCTGAGGGAGAACACTGATCATTTGCACAGCCACAAGAGGTCACTTGTCAGGTAAACTTAACATAAGACGTTTTCAGCTTTTGAATAACTGCCTGATGTTGTAATTTTTCTCGTGAGGGCAGTCTCATCTCCATACCATAATTCATACTGTGTACTCTAGACAAAGATTCACACCGTGATGTAAAATGTTCAACAATCTTCCATTTTTTACATCTGCATGCCTGAAGTGAACACCAGTGAAAACTTGAAACTTAAATCTTAAATCCCACTTCCTCTGTTATATTGTTAGACTTTGTGTTTTATTTTTTTATTTTTTCTGGTTCACAAAATGCAGGATTAGGTATGCTATGTTTATGCTGACTTTTACAAATGTTACATTACTTAGCTCTCTGAACACCCTTTTCATTGTTTATTTGGGAGGGATGCACATTCAGTTTTTTCTTTTTTTTTAAATATTAGCTCTTGTTCCTTTTGAGATTGAAAACACTTGTTAAGTTGCTTTGGACAAAAGCAATGAATGTAACGTGATGTATTGTAACATTTGTAAAACTGTAAAAACATAAGCCTAAGCCCAAATGTAAATACATTTCTCAATTACAACATGGCTCTTATTTTTGTAGTTTACATTGTTTCTGTTGGTTATGTTAACGTGGTATTGACCAAAGTAACTGCTGAGATCAGTCAACAGTTTCTCCAGATTATGTCACTTTTGGCTGAATCTGACACATTCACATTACATTGATGTTCATATTTATTTCTGTGAATGTGAATCTTCTGCGCCATCTCATTTTGGATTGTTTGGCTGGGTGTTCTCCTTTGCCCACTATAGCATTTCTTCATGTTAATTAAGGTACCTCCTATGGGATTCATCAACATACACAAAAAACAACAGCCTCAAAATGTTTGATGAATGCATCCTTTTTTTTTTTTCAAGGAATTTCTGAACACACTGATGAATGAAGAACGGGGGGATGAGGCAGTACAATGGCGATTTGTCAGGGCTTAATAACACCATGCTACCCTACCACCATCACCCACTACCTGCTCCCCCCACCACCACCACCACCACCACCCCATCTGTGGAAATGTCAGAACAAACTGTGGTCGTGTAGGGACATGACAGGAGCGCCCTTGACAGAGCTGGCCCTTTAAATACCCCCCACCTCTTTATTCAAAGCAGGGGCCTGATTTCTCACGCCGGGGCCGATAAGAGGTTTGAAAAACAGGAACCCAATTCCCATTATCTGCCTCCCTTATTGTCTGTATTAACCTTCCCCCATGGTGACTTGTTCCCCCTGTAATGCTACACTAGTCTGGCCACAACACACCGCCGCCAAGAGCCAATTGCACCATGCAAATGAAGGCGCAATCTCTATTGTGAAGGGAGGAGGCAAGTGAGCAAGAAAGAGAAAGGGAAGAGGGTAGAAGAGAGAGAGAGAGAGGTGGTTTGTCAGGCAGACGTGGGCTCTGCCAGCTGATGATTGTCTTGTCCACACACACACATACGCACATACACAAACTCTAAAAGTGCACCAAGTGTCAGTGTGTTGGTATATGTTTGGCCAGCTTGTACATGCTTGTGCGTTACAAGAGATGACGGAGAGGGTGGAGGGGTCTGGAAAGAGAGGAAGAGAGATTTGTTTTTAGCTTTTTTCGAGGCTGACTGCATTTTCCCTTCTCTTCACCATGTCCCTGAAAAGCAAAAGAGAGAAAGAGACCCAGAGACCGAGTGTGAGGGGGGGACACAACCACTGTCGCCATAAAACAAGTGCTGCAGTGGTATCAATATTCAGACAGGTGAGCTCCGTACAGCACTTCAGGCCAGATCGAACTCTCAGCCTCTGAGTCGACAACTGGCTTGAGATGACCTATTTGATATGTAAACCTCAGTGAACACAGACTGGGGCTGCAGGGTTAGGGATTCAGATGGACATTATAATGGGGACATAAAGGGACAGAGGGCAGAAGTAAGAACATAAATAAAAATCCCATAGACAATTGTAATCATGCAACTAACTAAAGATGCAGCCTTGGAACTGTCACAATGGGGAGTGTAGGCAGAAGAGAAAGGACCCAAATGCATACAGACTGGCAGACTGGTGCAGTTCACTGATTTAATAATACTCAGTTAGCTTACACGCAGGTAACGGTAGGCAGGCAGGTAGACAAGCAACAGGTAACTTGCAGCTCCAGGTTCAGGTGACAGAAACTCAAGGGAACATACAAAAGGCAAGACTGCAACAAAACCTATGGCAACAAGGACACAAGGAAGTCAGGATGAACCACCACTGGAACAAAGGAAGTGGACTCTCTTTCTTGCTCACTGTATCCCACAATGCAAAGCGGCAGAATGGTCGCCATTGTTTTGTTTTTTTTCAACTTTATTTACACAGTCACCAATGGCGGACAGCAACACTACCGCGTCAGTGGTTGACAGGGAGGAATCGGGAGGAATATAAGTAGTACCACTTATAACATTTTTTTCTAATTTAATCATCTGCAAGCAGAAATTGTGACGAGGCTACAGTTATTACTTTTTGTTTTCAGAGCTTAAGAGGATGCTATTGCGGTGGTTTGCCGTTAGCCGTACTATTGTTTACTTCCGCTTTTCAAAACCGGAAACCAGCTAAGCCTGGCCTAGCATACTGCAAAATAATTTAACAGTTTCATACTGGATACTACCGATGAACGCACTATGCAATATGTAGTAGATACTGCGTACTGCGTTCGTCTGTAGTAAGTAGCAGGCGGTTTCAAAAACAGCCACAAATGGCTGGAAAGGGGGGACAGGGAGACTGTGACAGGAACATAACCTTACTCAACAGTATGTCAAAGCTCGCCAAAGTCCACGGGCGAGTCGAGTGGCTGCGGCTAGCTCAGACATGTCTATGATAACAGCAGGATAGAGAGGAGCGATGCTGTAGAGATTACTGTTAAAAAGTTTGAAAAATTCAAAGAGAGCCTTGGTGGATATTTTGAATATGGACAAAACCAAATTACAATGACGTAATGACGTACCCGCACTAATTTGTCCTAGAATATGGAAAGTACACCCCAAGAACATGCTTATTTTTTTTTTGCATTGAGTCACAGAAGCTGGTGGAACAGAGGCTAGACAGGAGGTGCCTCTCTATTTCTTTTAAAATTGCCATGTTACCTCTTAGGCTCTGTGGACTGGAGTGCTCATAGAGTCTGATTCATCATAGCCTGGTGTTGGTCAGGGCTTCCTGACCTTTTAAGTCAAGAAAAAGCAACAGCACATAAAAATACAGCAATAGAAATACAGCATGCTTAAAGGAATACTCCACCAAAAATATGTATCAACTCCTCAACTCCTGTGGGCTTAAAAGATGCTTCTAACAGGTTTCCGGCCTGCTACTTCATGGACAACAGCAGCTGCATAGTGTACAGCTACATAGTGTAGTAAATACGACACAAGGACACAAGGACATTTTGGAACATACTGAGCGTATTGATCAACAGGGCAGATGTGGATTATGCTGTAGAGGTGGTTTGAGAAGTTTCTTCAGACATTTTGACACATTTTCACATTTTTTAGGTGACTCTGGGTGCTGTGAATCCAAGCTGACTATAGCTGCCTCCCTCCACAAAAGAGCAAACTACAAACCTTCCATGCAGAGCCACCTTTTGAGGTTACAGGGCTTGAGTACGTGATATTCAAAAGGTACATTTTCAGTGGAGTATTCCTTTAACTTTGTTCCCTGCTGGGACGGAGGTCATTTCTGTTTACTTAGAAAGTGGAGCACGTTTTCCACACCTTTGCAGTATTACTGTGCCACTGTAATTATTGAAACATGCCACTATGCAATGGTGCACAAGACATTTTATGCAATTGCCAATTTTGCATGTGCATTGTTAAAGCATTGAGATTGCTTGATGAAATTATAATATAAAAGTCATCAACCCTGCTGGGAAAGACATCATACAACACTGAAAAAACTGACAATGATTTTGATTATCAGAATGTGACATGGAGGTCTGCACTGATCTCTGCCTGCCCTGCCTTTGATTACTTAAATTATGCTTCTCAGGTAGCAATATAAAACAGTCAATGGGGATGCCAAAATGTACATTAAACTACTATGTTCCTGTTCATATGCAGGTTGACTGACTGAATTTCACTGTTATTTTACAAGGGACTACTGGCAATTCAGTGATGTTATAACTGTAACAATCAATGAATGTACTACCTTGAATCTACACCTACATTTCTTTAAATTGAAGGTTTAACACTGGACTCGTGAACCCCAATATATTAAATGTGTAACTTTGCATAAAAAAACTAATTCTATATAAAATAGCACAACATGGGCAGAACTGGGTAATGGTAGTAATTTGCCCAAAACCTAGCCTCCCTTCCCTACTAGTGTGTTTTCTTGTAGATCTCCACTTACCAAAAGTTTTGGAATTGGTCCTGTAGATCGGCTCCGCCACCATCTGTGAACAGGCATCAATGGCTGCAACAACTTCCTGCAACAACTCAACCTCTCACGAGATTTCAGAGCGAGACTTTTCCTTGAGCGAGACTTTCTGTTTCTGGCTAAACAAAAAGGATCTTACTCTTTAACAGAATGGTCTGTCTCTGTAGGGATCCTTTCAGATCACACTTAGAATAACAGTCTGAGCCTGTCAGTGGCAAAAACAAGAACTTTTAGTGGACAGACTTTTCATGGGCGCAGTTGCCGGCGGAGGCGATTTACTTGACTAAACCTTTGGTAACTATTTGTCATTTCGACCCCAAAATATGTAAAAATAGGACCCAGGTTTGAAAATACCAAAGTTTCACTTTAAGTGGCAAGAAACACAAAATGAATGCTAACGTTGCTCTGTGTTTGCTGGATGTGTAAATAGGCAACTGTGTGCCGGTCCATTTTGTCAGTACACACACATCATGTTTCTCCTCCAATCTGTGGGTAGAGCTCAGTCAGACTGAAGGACTGAAGCCAGACTGTGAGGAGAGAATTGACTCCACAATGCCCCCCCCCCCTGCCCCACCCTTCTGTTTCACTGTCATTTACAACACTTCTCTTCTTCCTCACTACCTCCACCCCCACCACCTCCACTTCCTCACTGTGGGTGCATTTTAATTTATGCCCGGCATAGGAACCACTCAATACAGCCCAGTGTCTGCAGTGCAGTAGATAGCTGTTAATGAGAAGAGGTCCCCCACTCTTTATCTCTTTTCTTCTGCCCCCCATTATCTGGGTGCAGTCTATAAGCGTGCAGTTACCTTACTAGGTCCGATAATGCCCCAATAGGCAACCAGCACTGATGAGCTTTCTATACAGTGTGCCGTGCACAATGCCACTATCAGGAGAGCAGACCTCTGGTTTAAAAAAAAAAAAGAGATGGATGCAGTCACACAACCAGGGCTAGCTTGCTCTGAATATCCTGCAAATTTACAACGGCGGCCCCCATCGAAAAAACGACTTCTCACACGCCTGATTCTCTCTCTCTCTCTCTGCCGGCTGCAGCAGTTTCTTATCTCCCCCCCTCTTTTCCCTCTTCTTCCTGGGAGATAACAGTAATTCTTCTCCATGCTGTATCCCCCCACCTCACTAGCCTTGCAGACACACACACACACACACACACACACACACACACACACACATATCGGTACACACACACATATGAACACACACATCCCATAGTCCCTCCGTCTCTCATCAAGCTTTCCAATTCCAGCAACACATAGCCTACACACACATATTACTAGCACGTGGTCGCACACACATATGTACACACACACACACACACACACACACACACACATAATACACACACCCTCCCACTCCCCCCAAGCCCAACACAGACAGAGATGCTGGCAATGTCTTTCTGCTCAGTCAAGATAAAGGGTTAAGACTGCACTCGGACGGCCATTCTTTGTGAGGTTGGGGGGTGACGAGAATGGGGGGGTGAGGAGGGTAAAAAAATGAAATCAAGTATTCAAGTACAGACTATTTTATCAGTTGTACAGTGTAAAAAAACTGTATTTTTTCCCCATTCACTTCTTTTTTTTCTCCCCCTCCTCAATCCCCCCTTCTTCTTCTTCTTCTTCTTCTCCTTCTTCTTCTTGGTCTTCCTCTCTCTCTATATATTTTCTTCTTTTTTGAATGTGGCTGAAGCCCGGAGTGTTGCAGCCAGATAAAAGAATTAGTGGTTGCACACAGGGACCCGGGCGTTAAGTACAGCCGCGAATTAGAATGTCTATCTCTGTCGCTCTTGGCTCATCCGCTCGAGCTAGCTGCGCTTCGCACTCGTAAACAATTTAATCTTTTCACTACAGTTTGGAAAAGAGAGAAGAAGGAATGAATGTGAGGGAGAAGGGGAGAAAACGAGGAGGCGACGTGGACATTACCCCCCTCCCTCCCCCCTGCTCACCACACTTCTCCCGCTTTCTCTTCCTCCACATCCTCTCACCGGCCTCTCCTTTTAAACAAGAAACCTGACGCAAACGCTTGTAAGGTGCTTGAAGATTGAATCAGCTCGCTTTCATTTTCCTCCCCTCGCCGCCGTTCGTTTTGGGCCCTTCTCCCTGTCGTTTTTTTTCACGGCATCCTATTCATTCCCCCCCTCCCCGCTCTTCCTCTTCTCTCCACCGTTTTGAAATTGAAGATGTGTAGAGGCTTGGGCTTTGGGGCCAGAGTCTATTTGGGAGCTGTAATAAAATTCATAGCCTGACACACACACACACACACACACACACACACACACCTGGTCAAGGGAATCACACTACAGTATATAGTGGTCTCTGCTGTATTACCTTTAAACCATCCTTCATATGTGCAGCGCTTCAGCAGCCACACCATATTTTGTAACACTCCAACAGTGTGTACTGTCTTTATTCATAGTAAACTATCAATTCACTGCAACTGTATACTTCACAGTCAGCTGTGGGGATAGACTGTAGCTAAGGTGAGAAGAATTATGGGAGATGCCAGCACACACACTTAATAATGTTGATTAATTGGCCTTCATGTAGCATAGTGCCAACATCTCGCAGCTTAAAAGGCATTTTACTGCCATAGTTGTGGCACAATTTGTATTTTTCTACTCCTACCTGAAGTAGCATAAATAAATGAATGAACTCTACATTATTTGACTATCTGATGTAAATTCTTGGGGGTGGGGGGTGGGGGGGGGGTGTGCAAGAGATGTACTTGGGATGGATACTTTATTAAGTTTGCAACATGCATTGAAACAAATTGCAAAAACAAGAAGCATGACTTACTTTTTCATTTAATAGTACACACGACTAAAAAGGAGTGACTACACTGCCATCTCTACATGAACTTGATGACATGATGCAGGGTGTTATATTAAGTTTTATGGCTGATTTGATGACATGGTATAGCAAAAGTTACCTCATTCCGGGTCTGCTCCGTGTCTTTTGAGACAACATAATGACTGTTATGATGGACAGTATTGGGTCTGCACTGGTATGTACTGCCTCCAGGGAATATTATTATTATTTATTATTATTTTATTTTATTTAAATCCTCGGAAAACACACTGAGGGAGAATCCTCATTTACAATGGTGCAGATTTTTATTTACTGTAAAAATAATACATACGTAGCATCAACATAATTATCACAGCAACTAAAGTAAAACACTACTTGATTTCGCATGTTATCAGCTTCATGTAGCCTAAGGCTTAATATTTGGAGAGGGCAATGAAACATATTGCTGTACTTCCACTAGATTCTCGCATATCATGTTACCCTCCCCTGCAGTCTTGTGGCCTGAATGGTGCGCAACACCAAATACGTTCTGGAGCCAGCTATACCGATGCAACATAACACTTGAACTTCCACTACACTACATTAGCATGCTAACAATAACAATGTTAATATGCTGATGTTTAACAGGTATAATGTTTACATCTTGTTTACTTACTTACTTTTAACATCTTAGCTTTGTGAGATAGTTTTCTAAAACTTGCAAATTCCGAAGTTATTACCTGTATCTGAAAAGTATCTGAAACTAGGTCAGGGGTCACCAAAGTCAGTAGGCTTGATTCTCTGGGGACCATCAATGTCTGTACCAAATTTCATGTTAATCCATCCAATAGCTGTTGAGATATTTCAGTGTGGACCAAAGTGGTGGACCAACATTGTTAACCCTAAAGCTTCCACTGTGCTAACTGCAGCTCTTGTATATCCTTCTTGTTAGCTGCAGACCATACAACAGAGCAATATTCAAGGCCATCAAGCTGCCATATTAAAGATACCTTGTTGTGGAACGTAAGTGTTGGTCAAGTTGAAAACTTGGCCTGATGATGGTACTAAATGAAAGGTCATGGGGTCAACAAAGTCATCTGGAATCTCGCTGGCAGTTGTTCAGATATCTGATTGGATCCAAAGTGTTAGACTGACCAATTAATTGACATGCCCATACTTTGACCCGCTGTGCATAGGGCAAATGTCTTGTCTTCCAGTCCATAGCCCACTCTTAGTGAGTCTTAGACTTCCGACTGAATTCACGAGACTCGACTGACAAGATCAACAAAAAGGGCAAAGTGTTGTCCTAACAAATTACCACAATTGTATATGCTCAGGCTCAAAATGGTAAAACTTTGTTAACTGTGATCCTTAGCCTTTAGGATTTTGGAAAACGACTGGAGCAAGGAAGAGCCCCACAAGTTTAATAATTCAAATGTGTGTGTGTGTGTGATGTGTGGAAATGGGTGTAAAAGGCAAGGAGGGAGGGGAAAGTGTGGGGAAGAGGGAGGGATGAAGGGGGCAACTGGGAGGAAGATAGAGATCAGAGGGTGGCAAGGCAAGGCCTGGAGCACCCTGGGTAAGGAGATAACACCCTTATTTGAATGCACATTGACACACACACATAAACACATACAGTGAATGGCTTTTGTCAATAAAACATCGAAGCAGAGTGCTTTAGACAAACTGGAACATTCAATGAATACACACACACACACACACACTGACACACTAGCACGCACAGGTAATAAAAAAGTTGCTTATTGTCTTTCTTTATGAGAGTGAGATGAGAAACTCATTATCAATCACATGGCTGTGTTAAAGTACAGAGCAGGAGTTAGCATAGCTTAGCATAAAGACTGGAAGCAGGGGGAAAGGATAGCCTGGTTCTGTTCAAATTTAAAAAATACACCTACAAACACCTCTAAAGCTCACTAATTAACATGATGTATCTTGCTTGTTTACATACAGTTTTGGTTTTGGTTTTGGCCTCTATATAGACATAATGATACCAAACCTGGCAACCTCACATTTCTGTTTGCGTACAGATCAATCAAACAAGATACATTGTGCTAATTAGTGACCTCTAGAGGTGTTGGTAGGTGTATTTTTAACTTTGGACAGAGCCAGGCTAGCTGCCAGTCTTTATGCTAAGCTAGGCTACTTGCCACCTGACTCCTGCTCCATATTCAACAAACTGACCCGCACAAATACACTTACAAACAGGCAAATAATTCAGAGTTAAGATTAGTACAAATGTTATATGGCTTATCAGGGAATTCAGAAAAAAAGATAATTTGATATATACACAATATTTAACAACTTTTTCATGAACATTTTCTTTCTCATAAACTATACCATTTTGACAGTTCTTCTATTAACGTAACGCAGTTGCCAATCAGAACCAGTCAACCCAGTAAAACCAGAGACACATTTTTAATTTTGCATCTGTGCAACTATTTAGCATCCAAGTCAAATTGACCCTTAACATCACCGTTGTATACAAATTCGGCACAGACAATTCCACAACACATCAGTGTGTCCACATATTACATGTAAGGTCATGACCCTAAATGAGGAAAAAAAGGATTTCAGACAACTCAGAAGTGGAAATGGGTCAAATTGACCTGCAACATAATAGGAGGGTTAAATCACTTTATTTGGAGGTAAAGTGAAAGTGAGCACACCTGAAATGTCCCTAACCTGTTGGACTTATTTTTAGCAATGCCACAGTGTTCCGAGATCTCAACAATAATTGGTAAGTGCAATGTCATCATAACTGATAGAAATGGTGGCCAAAATTATGGAAAAAAAAACGATGCAAGATGCTTGTAATGAACTGGAATTACCCTTCAATAAAGTGAGGCGAAGGAGCATGTGGCTGTTTCTTTACTTTACTTCCAGCCACAGTTGGTGTTTACTTGCCTTTCTTGCTTCCTTTGCCACAGAAACCTGCAGGAGAAGATCTGCTTTTGTACATGTGTGTGTATTAATTAGAGTTATAGAGATGTGTGTGTGTGTGAGATGTGTCTGTGTCTGAGTATCTGGGGGGAGCATCCTTTCTCTCAGTGTGACTTCTGTCCAATTCACTCGCTCATTAGTAGTGTAAGAGACCTGCTGGATCTCTCTCTCTTTCTCTCTCTCTCTCTCTCTCACACACACACACACACACACAGGTCTTCAACGAGAAATTAACTAATTAGGGACCCAGCAGGGCCAGGTATGACACCATGAACCATATGAACCAAGACTGAGGGCGAGAGAGCAGAGGACAGAATAGGACAGAGGCAGAGAGAGAGGGAGGGAGGTGGTGAGCAGAGGCAACAGGAGCTAAAATAAGGCTTTCATCTAAAATATACAGATGTCTTGCAGGGAAATATATTTTGCATTAATGAATTGAAACACTAATTTATGTAAATGAAACCCTATTGTGCATACTGTATATAAATCATGCTCATAAGTGCATAAAATATACATGTAGGTTAATAGATAGACCCCCTCTGCAGTGGCACTGGAGGTAGTCTGGGACAATTAGGTAAAAGTAAAAATACTTTAATGTAATATTCTAACTGCGTTCAAGATTCAACTTACAGTAAATATGGGCGTTTGCAACAGGAAAGATATAGAAAGTGGATGGATGGATGGATGGATGGAGATATGGACTATGTGGTAAATAAATGGATAACGGGCATGAATTAATGATGGATGGACAGATTAATGGACAGAAGAATGGATGGATGGAGGGAAGAATGGGTGGATGAATGGATGATTGATGGATGTACAAACAAAAGGATGGGTGAATGAAAGGATGGATACAGCCTATTATTAACACTATTACTGATTGATTATAATGCCAGTGTTGTTAATGTAGTCTGTGGTTGCTGGCCACACCCCAATCTGTGATGTCATAGTAGGTAGCTTGCTTTTGACAGCCAATGGAAAATGTTTCCAGAACAGCCACAATATATTCCTAGTTTAACAAGACTGGGGCTGTATTTAGGCACAGTGGTACTTTGACCTAAATGCTAATGTCAGCATGCTGACATGCTGAATTTAGCAGGTATACCATGTTCACCATCATAGTTTAGCGTGTTAGCATGCTAACAATTGCTAGTTAGCGCTATACACAGTACACAATACACAGTACAACTGAGGCTAAAGGAAATGTCATTAATTTTGCAGATATTTGGTAATGAACCAATGTATTGGACAAACTAAGATTTTGTCCTGATGATGGTGCTACATGAGAAGTCAGAGGATCACCAAATTCATAGCAATTCATCCTAATGGGGACATGAATGTCTGTACAAAATGAATGGCAATTCATCTAACAGCCGTTGAGATATTTCAGTCTAGACCAAAGTGGTGGACTGAATGATCAACACTGACATAGGGCCATAGAGAAAGCCCCTAATCAACTGAACACACCATAGTAAGACCTGTGTTCAACCAATCACGCCATCACTTCTGTCGATCAGCTGTTAATATTGTTGTACAGGCCACTTGAAATTATTATATCTGTTCCAAACAAACCCCTATTGAGCTGTGTCAGATCACAAGAAAGAAAGACAACTTGTAGGCTGGCTTTGCGAGGCAACCAAGGTATAGAACAATTCTGAAGTGTAGATAGAGGAACAGACAAACGTCTTTGGTTTGATAATGTCCAGTACATAAATGAGCAAATTATAAAGGCAAAGTATTTCCGGAATTCAATCACTTAAATAGTAAATATAATAAAGTAAATAACTGGGGACCAAATATGGATTGATTTTCAAACAGCCTCCATGTAATTTTCCATCTTCCCATTTAATTTCATGTGGAAGAAACAACACACATATATCATCAAAAACAACAAAATCTGCATTTTCTTATGTTAAGGGAACCCTTTATGATGCGTACATGCCATGGGTGGTTTTCCATATGACACCGGCACATTAACAGTTATTGGTCACCTTGATGACATATTGGAGCTTTGCTCAGATTTCAGTAAGCACCTGTCGCCTCTTCATCTGGCCACTTCAGTGTACAAATTTCTTCTTTTAACATTCCTCTGCTGCAATATTAAAAACTAACAAAAGGCCATGAAAAATCTCCAAAGCTTGGTGTGCTGTCTCTGAACATTGCAGCCTCTAGAAGTCGCTACCCAGGACTGTCTGTGGTGTTGTAAGCAGTTGGACAGAATGGCACATCATTTGTCCAATCAACCAAGATGATGACTGTAAAGAAAGAAATGACTGGCGGACTGTTGAAACGGTCCAACAACTTTTTTTTTTGTTTGTTTTTTTACATAATAAGTTAGGAAACTTGATCTTCTTCACAGTTTTGTAACTTGGTACTGAGGGAGGAGTGAATCATGGGTAGCAGACAACATGTTTACGGTTGGATTTCCTTCTATTTTCCCAATCTCTTCTCCAACTTCTTCCACATTCAAGTGTTTTCAAGTACCATCCCCCACCACAACCACCACCACCACCACACACACTTATATAGCTCTCCCCAACTCTCTCCATGTCTCACTTGATTCCTCCCTCTCAGCCTCCCTCTCTCCTCCTCTCAATTATTTTGTACACTTCTTCCTCCTCTCTCTCTCTTTCTCTATCTGAGCTGTTACTCTGGGCCCCAGTGAGATTCAGGTCAGAGACGGATAGGCGATGAGAATTTGATTCCAGCCCCCCTGCTGTCCAGACATGTAGTGGGTGACAGATTTAAAGGGAGGACAGTGGTGGGGGGAGGAGGAGGGATGGCAACAATGAAAGAAAAAAAAACTCATCACTTCACCGCCAGCCCCCACCTCTTATCCTCACTGCCATGTCATTTTGGATCTGGTTCAGACACAAACATGTGAGATGGAAATGACGCCAGTTGAGGAGTCATAAATAGATATTGTACATTAATGGAAATAAAGTGAGTTGAGGAATCATCAATAAATAAATAGTATTATACATTAAAAAAGATA
Source organism: Macquaria ambigua (assembly GCA_008360985.2). Lineage (NCBI taxonomy): Eukaryota > Metazoa > Chordata > Actinopteri > Centrarchiformes > Percichthyidae > Macquaria > Macquaria ambigua. The sequence continues at coordinate 8,765 of VMKM01001279.1, read as the reverse complement.
TGGGAATACATACAGTATGTGCTGATACAGTGTGTGCTATCTAAGCTAGTGTGTCTTCTGTAGGTTTTCTTCTTAAATGAGGAAAAATCACACACCTGCAAACATGAGGTTTCAGCTAAAGGAACAGCTTAAGAAAACCAAGAGTCATAACAAGAATGCAACTTTTCAACATCAACATTTTGTCAAATGGAGACAGAGTGCAACACTTCATACAAAACCATGCCCACCAGATGGGAAAACAATCAGCGCCATAATATGCTGTGAGGGCAAAATTTCTCTTTTCCTGTTTCAAGATATGTTTTGGTGTAATAACTTGTTTGCTAGTCATTTAGTCTGCATTCTACATACTTAGATAATTTCTGTCTTGGGTCATCTCTGTTGTAAGGTACATTGGTATCTTGGTTGGGTGTTGTTGCTGAAGGACAGCTGCAGTCTGGAGGACCGTCTGCCCTGGGTTTCCAGCCTTGGGCAGGAACACTTAGCTAGAGACAGCTGACATAGCAGAGAATGGCAAGGATACCAGAATCACCTCTAAGCCAGATAGTCTATGTATTGTGAGGGTATAAATTAGGCCTGTTCGATTAATCCGTTTTAAATCGTAATCAGATTATATAGTTAGGACGATGTTAAAAACGTGTAAATCATAAAAACAATTTTTCACTTTAACTAGGGTAATTACGGTACAGCCCCCGTTCATGTATCTGGGCTGCGCTGGGTTGCCGTAGTGACTTCCGCCTCCTTCCTCCCATCGTGCTCTCCCCACATACTGTAAACAAACATGTCGGCGTTCGCTAAGGCCAGCGTGGATTTCGTTGCCAAAAAGACCAAGAGCAAGTCCGTTGTTTGGAAATGGTACGGCTTCGACGCTTCGGATCAAGAGCAAAATACTCCCCATTGTAAAGTCTGTCTGAAGTCCGTGGCAGTTAAAGATCATAGCACGACAAACTTATTTCAACACCTCCAGAAAAACCACGTACCGGAATGGCAGCAGTGTGTTGCAGAGCGGACCGCACAAGAGAACGCGAATGCGGCTAAAACACCACCACCAACTCCGAAGCAAGTAACTCTGCCGGTTTCGTTTTCACGTGGTGTACCATATGACAAGACCGAAAGGAGGTGGAAAAATATGATGGCAGATGGCAAAAGTTCATAACATTTTTTTTATATTAATCCCTTGAGGGATTTTTTATTTAATAAAGAGCAAGGTTTGCGCTTTCATCCCAATGGGGAAATTGTTTGCAAAATGTGCAATAAAAATAGCATATTTGAAATAATTTCTTTTTGTCATTTCACAAAAAAAAATAATAATAAAATAAAATCGTAATCGGAAATCGGGTTTTGAGAGAAGAAAATCGAGGTTTTATTTTTGGGCAAAATCGAACAGCCCTAGTATAAATATGTGACTGCATCTTCCCTTCGGGGTCAGATGCTTCGTACGCATTTTGGTGTATGATCTCTGTCCTTTCAGCTGAGATCGGATCGACTATGTGCTCGCCTGCTCTTCCTTTTATTTACTTTTATTCTTATTTACCATGTTTATTTGATTGTTTTATTCTTTGCTTAATTAAATATACAAAAGACAACAGCTTGTTGGATCTTCATTTATTTGCTCACTTCTTCAAAAGGAAATACACGATTTCCACCACATATGCAACCAAGGGCTGAAATGCTAACAAAATGCCTGTAGCTAGCTAAAAACATTCGATTTCAGCATGTCAAAGGATCTGGTAGATCCTCTGTCTACCAGAGAGGAAATACTAACTACTGACAAACTTAATATTGTCGCGCTATCTCAGTGTCCCTTCTCCTTAACTTGATATTTAAAACTATTTGATCGAATCACCAGGTAAGGCCTTGCATAGCTTAGTTAGCTTCAACCTCTGCAGTTCGTCTATATATACTGGCATCCCACAGTTTTCCCATTCTTCCTGCTGATGCCTCACGTCTGGATCCACTTTTGTCTTCTGAAAGGCTCAGTTTTTGGGTTCGGCAACTTAGTAGAAACTTAGTCCTGGGTTCTTACCCTGTTGGTACCCATGTTTCTGTTGTTTGCTGGCAGACCAAAGTGACAAGGAGGCACCTTCATGCAATACTAAGTCAATGGAGAGCGATTAATTGTTTTCCCCTCCGCTGTGGGTGGGACTTAAATGCACTCTGTCTCTATACAGTTGCCTTCTACAGGAGGTAAAAAAAACACCAGTATCACCTCTTGCCTGACTAATATATCGATATTTTAACATTTTGACACGTTATGTCCAGTTACATGGTTTTTGAACATTCATTGTTAACATAAATTGAATTAATTAGTTCTACAATGGTTAATGCGGTACTCCAGTGATTTTATTCCATACAGTTAAGGGACTTGTAAGAGACAAATAAAAATGATCAGAATCTAAGCAGCACACATCCTGACTTTTAGTCTGTAGCATGTATCAAGCTCCAAAAATGTTGGATCTTTCAAAATCCACACCCTCAGTTTGTAACACAGGATTTATGTTGTCAGTTTGTAGTCTCCAAATCCAATCTGAGATAACTCTGATGACGTCATCAGGGTGTTCATCTCAAACTCAAAAACAATGCCCCAATTACTCCTCATATAATCCAAAGATATCACTGTGAACAGGTTTCACTGTAACCACATTCTGTCTCAGGAATAGTCTCTGTCCTTAGCGTGTCTGTGTTAAATACAGAGCTAGAGTCATGACGTGGTTAGCTTAGCTTAGCATGAAAAGTGGAAGCAGGGGTAAACAGCTAGCCTGTCTCTGTCCAAAATTAAAAAATGCACCGGCCAACACCTCTAAAGCTCGTGGATTAACATGTTGTATCCTATTTCTTTAATCCCTACATCATGGCATCTCTGGCTAGCACAGGTTGTGTTGGTCTCTGCACATGCATAAGAGCACCAAACCTGGCAATCTCACTGTGAGGAAGCAGCAACACAGTCACTGCACCCGGCCACCAAGAAACCATTCCAGCTGTTTCTCCCTGCTTCCAGTCTTTATGCTAAACTAGGCTAACGACATCATGACTCTAGCTCTGTACTTAACACACATACATGAGAGTGATATCCATCTAAACATCTGACTCTCACAGCAAATTAGCATATTTCCCAAAATGTTGAAGTATTCCTTCAACCTGCATACTCATGGACTGTGACAACATATCATTTACACAGACTTGCACATGGACATTCAAAGACAGACCTTCACACTGTCTGCTGTCCCTTGGCACATACAGCAGGTGAACATCCATACCAAACTTCCAAGAAACATACATGCAGACACACACACACACACCAACACACACACACACACACACACACACACACACACACACAGATGCTCAAGAGACAATTTCTCAGCTCCATCTTACTGTTTTCAGCTAACTGTCAGCTTGCTTCTTCAACCAATAACAGATAGGTGCTAAAGGTAGCACATATACCTCACAACTAACAGACAGGTCCGGCTTGTGACCTAACCCCTCGCATCAAAGCAAACAAACTCTCTCAAATCCTGGCTTGTCTGGCTCTTCTAGGCCCCTTTAGCCCACCTTAAAATAAGCCTCACCTTCAGCAAAATACATTTATTACGATCACTCACAGCCGGCATCCCTCGTCTAACCAGCCTGAGGAGCTGAGGTTAAGCATGTGCCATCATCGCCACCCGTCCTGGCCTGGTAACAGCCGACCCACAGGGCAGGTGCCAGCAGATCGTCCCATCCTGCAGGTCAGACCCCCACCCCCTTTGACTAATCCAGCTCAAATGCTGACGACAGCACGGTTTAAGGAAAAGGGGTGCAGATGAGGAGAATAAGGGAGGTGGTGGATGGATGGTGTGGGGTGTAAAGGTTGGCGAGTTGGAAAGGAGAAAGAGAGAAAGAGGGAGAGAGAACCGTGATGGCGATTGTGGATAAGACTCAATTTGGAAAACCATGTAGTGGGAAATAACAGTTTTTTGCCCCATCATGTCATACAGCAAGGGCACCTACGTGTCAGCCCACTGGCTATAGACTGGAAGGGAGGAGTGTGTGTTTGTGTGTATGGCCAACCCCTTACTTTTTTTTCCCATGTGGGATTTACTTGGTCTGCAGTTAATAGGTGATAAAGTTCAAGGGGGAGGGAAGGGTTGTGGGATTAAAGATGGAGTGTCGTTAGAGTGGGGCGGGGGTGTGGGGGAGAGAGTGTTTATCCACCCACTAACAGACAGACAGACACATAGACAGACAGGCAGGAGTACAGGGGTGTTGATGCTGGGCCCTCTGCTGGCCAGAGTTTAGCCATGGTAGGTTGAGATAAGGAAAGAAAGAAGTTCAGCCTTTTTGTTTGTTTGTTTAGATGTCTCAGTTTCTCACAGTATATTGGTCTTTAGGTGTCAGTTCCATTATAAAACAGTAATTGGAATTGAACTACATAGTGTCTACAACCATCCATTGGTTTAGGAATGGGCTGCTGACATCACTAATTTACATTTCTCATTTTAAGAAACTTGGCAGATGTCATATTGGATATACTGCCAGAATTAATGCCAAGTGGCATGAAATATCCCAATGATATATATAAATCTAAGAAATAAGAACTCTTTCACTTTCACTACTTTCATTAGAATTTGTGTCCAATCAGATGAGAAACACAAGTCCACAGATGATCCTTCCCTTTGCTGTTTGGCATCTTTCAAATGATAATAGAATAATAAAATACCTTATACCCAGGGATATACTGTAGCAAATCAATGTAATGTGTATTAGTATTGCAATATAAGACGAGGTATTGTCTGGGATGTTGATTCAGAATTTTTCATTGAATTTGGTTGCACCGGAGACATAAGGTTCATCTTAGCTACTCTGGTGTAAAGTCCACACTAACCAGAATACTGTCGCAGAAAATGACGTTTTCACCTCCTGTGGCCAATAACATTACCGTGTTTTCTCTCGTGCCAATTGTCTTTGCAATAGTCAACAAACAACAACAAAAAGGTACGTAAACTAGGACAAAGCATTATGGCTAGGTGATAATTACAACCTTAATCTACGGCTAGTACAAAATAAGAGTGACATCGAGTGATGAAACTGACATCGAGTGATGAAACTGTCAACTACAACACAGGGTAATATAATGCTACCCTATTATTGGACAGATTAAATTGTAACGTAACACAAAATGATAGCCTACACTGGCAAACTGTTAAATTAGTAGTTGTTAATTAGAAAGTTATCTAACCCTATATGTTTTGCTTGCCGGTATACTTCGCTCCTCCTCATCCTCCAAGTTATCCCACCTTTTAAAACAATGCGCCATGCCAACCACTATTTTACGGAGGACTTTACACCTACTAAGGGCTAGGTGAAACATTTAAGTTGTAACTTATGCCTACGTCGGAGCCATTTCAGCGTATGCAATCCTTAAAATGTTAGTATTGCGTAAACTCCAACCTAAGTTAGAAATTACGTTCAAACTAGGCTCCGTTTGAATTTACACATAGCTGGTGCAACCCATAGCTAGTGTTTAGCGGCTTAAGGGCTGCACTGAAGTGAAGAACTTTTCTAAAAGTGTTTGGCAGTTCTGGGGGAAATGTCCATGAATGCTGGACCTACTGGACCTGTTAATTACAATCCACATTACTAAAAATAATTTCACAGCTCGGCCCAAGATGTTTTATATTTTGACTATCAAGTCATTTCTTTCGAAACATATCTTGAAAATGTCTTGTCAATATTGCACATCTCCATTTGACAAAAAAATACCATGATACCATTAGCACAACTGCCATAATAGATGTATATTACCATTGCCATCATGAATATGACAGCTCCATCTAAACACAAACACAAATAGGCCTACTTGTACATTGATAAAGTAATTTGCAAACAGTAAGCTAGCCAATTTACCAGCCAGATCATCCCCAGGAGTCTGGATGAATTAGCTGATGTTATCCACTCAAGACAGTATTTTGCTACGTTAGCTAGCTAGCAATTCATCCGTGTTAGCAGCAAGGTATGTGGACTTTGTGTTGGACCCTGTTGTGGTGGGTGCCGGTCGTTTGTTGACATTAGCGGACTCCATTTCTAACGTTAGGTAGTGTTGCAAAACACTACCTAAGAAATGGAGCCCATTGTACAGTGCCGTTGTACACTGTTGGCAGTGTAGGGGAGCTGAAGAGAGGCAAGGCACTCTGGAGCATGCATAAACTTCACATCCTTTGGATTTTCCCGGAAGAAACGTCCAGAGTCCTTTACATAGAAATCAATCCACAGGCTGTAATGGGCAACTGAGAAAGTCGGGGAAGGTCTCATTTTTTAAAACGTTACAATCCATTCGCACATTGGCAGTACAACGTGATTAATACATATAAAATGCTACATACAGTACATTTAAGTTCTTTATTGTCATATGCACAACAATTAAAGCAGTCGTTGGCAATTCAATTCTTAGATCCAAAATTGATGATGCAGCCAGTCAGGATACGCTCAGTGGTGCACTTGTAGAAGTTGCAGATTATCCTGGAGCCTGCAGAGGAGGAAGAGCCGTTACCTCGCTGTCTTTGTGATGGTGTCGGTGTGGTGAGTCCAGCTCAGGTCCTTGCTGATGTGAACCCTGAGGAATGATGGAGATGGGGGCATCTCTTTCTCCTTGTCACTTTCTGTAGTCCACAAGCAGCTCCTTTGTTTTGCTGATGTTGAGATGGAGGTTGTTGTTCTGGCACCAAGATATCAGGGCTCTGACCTCGTCTCTGTAGGCCATCTCATCATTGCTGGTGATCAGGTCGTGTAGTCACCAAACTTGATGGTGTGGGAGATATGGGTGGCCTCACATTAATGCATGAACAAGGAGTACAGGAGAGGGCTGAGCATGCAGGCCTGAGGGGCACCACTGTTGAGAGTCAGGGTGGATGATGTGGTTGTGCCTGTCTGCACTGCCTGGGGTCAGAAAGTTCAGGATCCAATCAGATAGGGATTTGTTGAGCCCCAGGGCTCTGAGTTTGATGACAAGCTTGGAGGGCACAATGACATTAAATTCTGAACTATAGTCAATGAACTGCATTCTCACATATGTGTTGCTCTGGTCCATGTGGGAGAGGGCAGTGTGTAGGTCTAGAGTGATGGCGTCGTCCATTGACCTGTTTGCGCATTGTACACCTCAATGAAAACAATGTAAACTAGCCTGTAGAAATTATCTCCACATCTGAGCACCACTGGTTGTTTATCATGAAGCAGACTCTGCTCTGCCTCTTCCCCTGCCTGAAGAAATTGGTCCTGGCCGTTCCCTCTGGAACAATGGCCAAGTCTGGGATTGAAGGGTCGAGCCAAGTCTCCATAGTAAAAACCATAACGTTACAGTTCTTAGTGTCAGGTTGAAAAGCCATCCTGCTCGTCCAGCTTATGATCCAGTGACTGGACATTTGCGCAAAGAATGCTCTGTAGAGGAGGCCAGTTTGCACGTTTCTTAAGCCTGACCAGGACCCCGGCCTGCGACCCTCGTTTCCTTCTTTGCCTCCATTGCAGCAACAAGTAATCCAAGTCATGGATATTCCTTGTTGTTCATTGATTGTGGTGAAAAAGTGTTGTTCATCAACACACACAACGATCTGATGTGCAAAAGTTGTTCCTCATCATATTGTATGATATGGTTTGCATGGGTGGTGCACATGTTGTGAAAAGGACAAAATAAATAACAAAATAAGAAAAATGCAAAGTTGAGGAGGAGGTTCCTCACAGTTTCATTCAGACACGACAGAACATTTGCAGAAAGAGCTCCACGCTTGTGGGATATTTGCCACCTGGTGCGTGTGCGAGAGAGAACAAAAGTTAGTTAAAATTGCTATAATTAGGAGGAAGAAGACTTATCACTTATGGATTTTAAACCTATTTTGCCATTGAAGCCTTAATGACCATACTGAGTGTGAGGGGCGCTTGCCCCTGCTTCTCACAGTGAACCCACTGACACATTTTCACATCAGTTTGATCATTTAATGTTATTAGAGAGCAAATTCTGCAGCCTGTTTTAGAAACTCTGACATGCACAAGCATTGAATGACAGGACATTAAGTTGGGACTCTTGTTTAATTCTTAATATGCTCACATTCTACATAAAGCATTCATTATAACATTAATGAAGCATTTAATTAATAAAGCATTCATCCATGCAGTTTGATTCAAAATTGATAATATATGGAGAGAGTGCTGGTCAGATTATTACTGCATTTATACAAGATGGGTTTTTTTTTTTTTACCTCTTTTGCCCCGATTGCACCACGAGGGGAAATAGTTGACTGAACTGATATGAGGAGAAACTCCTTAACAACTTCAAATTGGCTCTTTCACATTGTTTCATAGTTTATTAAACTGATTTTCTTTTCATTGTGCAGAAGAGATGAAGATTGATTGATTGCTTTATTACAGTGATCTTAGAAGGTGGAAAACGATGTACATTCCTCTCAGGTACCAAGAGGTACCTATCCCAACTTCAGTGTGACCAAATCAAAATTCTACCATGCTAAGGTCTATGGAGTTGCATTCCAATTCCTTTTAGCTATTTTCACAATTCACAAATCATGTACAGTACATGATTGTACTGCAATGTATATACTGTATATAACTTTTTGAAAGTCATTCCTTTGTTTCTTACTTTGTTTTACTGTATGTATTCATTTTAAATAGTTGTTTCCTACCCATTTAGACTGTTTCTTGTGCATGTAACATTTGATATATACTGTATCTGTATATTGTGAACGTGATATATATATATATATATATATATATATATATATATA